>QLPF01018355.1:0-68477 GCA_003314045.1 Hygrophorus pudorinus | reverse complement strand
GGGGTAAGCACTCTCTGCTTAATCCAGAATAGGAGTGCTTGAGGTGCTTGAAACCAATTTCAAGACAATTCAAGTAAATTCAAGCAGATTCAAGCACTTTTGGATTTTCCTGATGTGGCAAGGTCACGTGCAAAGCACAATAATAATGACATTTGTACTTTGAGCATACTTAAATACTTGTGAACATGTCAATCTACAATGCTATCTATACGATAAACTACAATGATTAAATATGACTAGGTTTTCCTCAGATATGATTAGATGTAAGGCGGAGATTGTCTGAGCTTCGATGCGGCTCAACAGGATATTGACTGGGGTGTAGCAACCGAACAGCTTGTCATTTTTAGTCAAAACGCTGTCACAGCTGCAGCCCTTGGTCACAACTGGGGTGTACCCTGACGACAGATATTTAGAATACGGAGAAAAGATGATCCACGGACAAGCATCCGTCCACGAGCCTTGACCCGGAATAACACGTGCTTCAGGCCACTTTATTTTATTTTTTCAAGGATTCAATATTTAATTTCATTCTGTTGTATCCCTTCAGATTCTGGAACTAGCCCCAACCCACCTCTTGCCGTATAGCTTCTTCATACGGTGCAGGTTCATCTCCCTGTTTTTTTTTTCAACTTAGGGGCCAATGACCATTCTCATTCCTCCTGCGTTAAATCAATCAGAAGAAACTGAAAAGGCCGATATTTGGCTACAAGACCTTCGCCAGGCCCTCAATCCTGTCATAGAGAGCACAGAATTTGCTTTACAAGTGCGTCTCCCGCAGCACCACCAACTAGCTCACCCCGACACTCTACCCAGAAAACCAACCTCGTGCAGGTAAACGACCAGGGCGTAAAATTGGCAGCACGTCACGTATGATGCCTTATTCTCTCCATCGGCAACAAACATGACTTTTCCCTAGATCCACGAAAAGCTCCTGTCCCAATCTTATAGCCCCTGGACATGGCGCACCCACCCACTCCATATATTGCCCCCTGACCCCTATAATCCATCGCATCCACTCACCAAAGCCTCTCTCAGCTGGATCTTTCTCATCTCATCCCTCAATTTCAGCTTCTGGTCAGAGAAGGAGGGCCAGCCCGATCGATATGCCATCGAATGGCGCTCGGGATGGGCGGAAGAGGGCACGGAGCTGTGGACTGGGTATTGGAGCCTCGTCGCTGCACTTAATAGAGGTGTCCGCTGTCGTTTGTTGTTCCGTCGCTTTTTTATTGATTCTCATTCAAAACGTCACAGCTCTGGAGGATGGCATCCCGATCACAGACCCTGCATTTTATTCCTCCGAGATCCTCTGTCCTGATTCCCTCATAGAGCACGTCTTCCGGCCCGCCGCCCAGTCGTCCGAAACCATCCCCTTGCTCCAAGAGCGCATAGCCGTCATGCGCGAGGTCGGATTCATCCTCTGTGCCGTGAGTTCCACCTCCATGGCTGCCAGGGTATAATCAACCCCATTACAAACAGAGTTTCGGAAGCTCTTACCAAGGCTTCCTCGACGAATTCCAACGAAGACACCATCACCAGGGCACGGCATTGGAGCTCGTAATGATGGTGACGGAGTCATTCCCCTCGTTCCGCGACGAAACGTGGTACGAAGGCCGCAGAGGTGCGTGTTATCGGTAACAATACCCAACACAACCCCAAACAACCCCCTTGCAGTCTGTCTCTGGAAACGCCCCCAGATCCTCGTTGCCGAGACCTGGGCCGCCTTCTACCCAGCACCCCCGTCCCTCTCGCACCCGCTCTTCCCCGGCCCACTCGGCGCCTCCATCCAGCACCTGACCATGTTCGCCGACTACCGCGTCCCACAGATCCTGCACCACCTGCGCATCCTGACCTACCCGCCCGCGCTGGTCGCGGCGCTATGCAAGGGGACAATGGTGGAGCCGGGCTCGAGGGAGGAGCTAAGTATACGCGCGGGGAGCGTCGTTGCGGTCGAGCGGGTGAGGAGAGAGATTATGACGTTGAGAGAAGGCGGTGAGGGGAGTGAAGGAGGGGCAGCGGTGAGCAGCGTCTTGATTGATTTTTATTTGTGGGATCTAGCGAAGAGGGTCGAGATCGGCGCGGAAATCATCGAAGGCATCGAGACCGCCAAGATCGTCCCCGCGCATCGCACTAGAAGCATTTGGTACTAGAGTTAAGTTATTGAGGTCCCGTTATCATATCATGGTATAGCGCAGTGCGCTGTTTGTTAGTGAACGGGTTTTTCTCCAGCAAGTTTTCATAGATAATACATGGAGTAATGGTACACTACAACCAGGAAGTCCTTGCAATACAGATCAGTCAAGCATACGGCAACTCAGGCTGCGCCTCCTCATCGAGAGCAGACGGCACAGAATAGGTCGAGCCAACATTGGCGTCCAACCCCGCCCCGTCTTCAGGCGTGAAGGCATTCGTCGTGAGACGCACGGGAACGACTAGTCGGAGCTCTTGGAAGGGTGATTTAAGCGGGTCCGGCGGGGACACCGACAGAACGATGCAGTCCTGTAGCCATGGGTTCAGCTGATGTGCGCACCAAGACAAGGGGGGGGAAAGGCAGTGACCTTGACTGTGAATCCTGCGGCCTTGAACCCGCCGACTTTGACATCCCCGTTGATATGAATCTCACCGCTGAAGGTGATCCAGTCAGATCCATCAGCCTGCAAGCAGGACGTTCGCAGAGTTACATTGGAAAACCGAATACAGAGGACGTACCATGAGCTTGAACGAGCCGTCGCCTATAGAATCGACTCTCCAAATGTCAGTCTTGGAGTGCGCGACGAAGGAGTTACTGATGAACATCATCACAAAACGTTCATGACAACGAGTCAACGGGGCCTACCGGACATCGACAGCCGACTGGCGCAGCAATTGGACACGAGTAGCGCGTTTCGCGGGGGCGAGCAGGCTAGCGGTAGGGCCGAACGGCAGGTACGCTGCCAGCGAAACTGCAGATGACCTCAGCGTGAGGTAGAAGGGGATCGTCTGGCTGATGCAGTATATTCTCGAAGCGGGCAGATACAGCTGGGCGGAGTAGAAAGAGTGAGCAGGCTGAGTGTGTTGGAGGGGACGGACTTGCCCTGCAAACAATATCTTCCTTTCCACGGGCCTTCATGGTAGACTCGAACGATCGCCATTCAGGCGCTTCTACGAGCCCAATGTTTGACTTGAGCATGGGCGCAGGTATGGGAACGGCAGGTCTAGTGCGAGGATAATAGACAAAGGGAGTGGATACAATTCTGATATCAAAGGGATCAGCTTCGAGCCAAACGAAATGCAAGTGAGTAACATACGTGTTCCCGATGTTCAGAGCAAACAACGTAGATTTAACGAAATTGGGGATGTTGGGTTTATTCGCCGTGGCCGTTACGGAATAATCAATGCTAGCTTGAAAGCCTGGGAGACCACTGAGATGGGCCTCGTATGTCGGGGGTAAAGGCTGAAGCGCGTTGATCATTAGGAGACATTGCACAAAGGTGCGTTAGAGGCACGAACATAGGTGACTCCTTCCATTGAAAATGTGGCGGGAAGCCTTAATAGGAACGGCAACGATGGAGGACATGGACCGCTGTTTCTGTCCTTCACCCACAAGACAGTCGTGTGTAGACATAACTTTGACGTCATTGTGCCGCCTTCTGCGATCTCCCTTACACGCAGCCTGCCTTCAATCTTGTTTGAAGGAATGTAATCGATTTCAGTTTCCACGGTTCGTATTATGTGGATCGCACCTTGACTTCGACGCTGGCGACACCGTCACATTTAGAAAGATTGACAGTTCCCTCTACCGAGCCTCCAGCTCCATACGCAGGCAAGCTGAGATCATTTTTTTGATCGACAAGTCGCAGACTAATGGCTCCACCCTTGGACTGCTTGACAAATTCACCAGAGGGCCGTGGTCGGAGATGACGGGTTGCAAATGCTATGCGCTGTTCATGTGCCTGAGGCTCTGCAGTGTACGACGGCGTGCGCGAAAAGGTAGGTTCGACGTAGTTGGGAAGGCTTGCCGTTGACATGGGACATACACTATTGAACCCTGAGTGCGCAGCGAGCGTGTTATAGCATGTGGGGGCATATACTGCGAAGGTCACGGCCCCCTTATGGCTTCTCGGCATTGTCATCATAAGCATGCCCTTATCTCACTTACTAGCTGTACTAGCTGTATCACCACCTTCCACAGGTACTCCTTTCCCCATTCCCGTCGGAATCGAAAACCTCCCACTCGCAGACGACAACAGCGACGACCCAATACCCGCACCCCACCCCACCAATGCCGTCAACCTCTTCTCTGTTTCAGGCTCCAAGAAAGAATGTCTAGACGGTGTAGAAGGTGTAAACGGCGCGGTTTCCTTCAACTCGGCATCGCTCTTGTTAATCTCAACCGGCGGGGTACTGGACCTGTTGCTTGATGCAGAACTCGAGCTCGCCCCACGAAGAGCCCAACGGCCTTTGACCCCCTCTACGGCTTTAAAAAAGTTCGTTTGGCCAACAGATAATGTCCGCGTTATCGCTTCACGTGTAGGGGCGAGCTGTTGTTCGAGCTTGAGTTCTTGAATACCCTCTTGCAGTCGAAGTCCAATGTCAGCCACAACCGAGGGCTTCTCGTTACAGGGATGCCTGTGACGAAGGGGAATGAGCATAGTCAAACGAACAACATGACGAATACTAACCGCGGTTCGACGATATCAAAGAGAAGTGGATCCGTTGTCCTGTCCCAGATCTCGTACGCATTCGTTCCTTTGAATTCCATGATCCACAAGGGGTTGAAATCTTCCGTTGAGTTCGCGTCACCACCTGCGACACGTGCATGAGTAACTTCTAATGGTAGTTCCTGGACCCGCAAACCTGAACCTCCAGTAATCATGACCCCGCCCCCTTCTCCCCTCCCAACGAAGTCCCGATATTTAACTGATGCGAGAGCAGCAGTGACATATTCCTCAAACTACAAGAAACTTGATATCATATCAAACAAAAAATCAAAGGCCCTCCTCACCTTGACTCGTAAATAGTCATCACTGCCCTTGAAACTGGTGCATTTAATAAACAACGTTAAGAATGGGTGCATAAGGACCTACTGCATGACCAGCGGATGTGAAGGATCCTCGTCACTCCATCCATCATTAACATCTTTTACAATGTCATCCATCCATTTCCTGTCCGCTGCGGTCAGACCAGCTGAACGTTCTAGCTTCGGGTCGCGGAATTCGAAAGTCCCGGTCTCGGTCTGTAATAACGTCATAGGCCATTTGTGATGTTCGCATGAAATGAATGTACATTAACCAGGAGATCGATCTCTTTCTGTTGCGTGACAATCGAATTTGTGCTTCCGCATAAAAAGGTCTTTGTCTCCTTCGCGATATCGAGCTGTTGCAGGGGTAGATATGGCTGGAAGAATGCATCCTGTTGTTCAGAAACGAATCAGCATAGTCGTTTACCTAGAATGACGTAGGTGAACCACCTTGCCAAAAATATCAAGTGGTAGTCCCATATATGCCATCATGCTCTTACGGTCTGAAGTGCGTAAGGACGTTGGTCGAGCCAGGGTTGGTGCGCGGGAAGCCAGTGGTGGGGAGCCGCAATCATCCAGCGTCTGCAAAAGGCCTACATGAAACGGGGGAGTCAAAAGGATTCAGCATAGGTGAAAGAATAGGGAATATACCGGGTAACAGAGATATTAACGAGTATTGGTATGTGCAGAGTCGCTCTACTGGATGCCCGTAAAACATAATCTAAAATACACATCAGATTGTGAAAGCTCATGTCTTGAACTTATAACGGTGCACCCTTTTCTGAAGTAGAAGGGCCTTTACGAGGATAAGTGTCCGCTGTCGGAAGGTATGAACTAGTTCTCGTCTGTAAGGGTGCCTCAGCGATTAGTCTTGGTCCCGGAAAGAGAAAACCTATACGAACAGGCTGGTACCTGGACCAAAAGTTCGTAAGCAGTTCATTATCACGTATCATTGATGGCATACCCATGTAAAGTCCACTCTCGGTCAGTTGCCCCCGTAACGATATTTCAAGTGATGTACTAAAGTCATCAAGTATGTCTATTTCTGAAAAATCTCTATGGATCCCACTTAGCGGATTTACAGGAATTCATCATTCGACTTACCTTTGGTTGAACAGCGCACGGGTGACGACGCCAAGTTTATCACTGCAAAAGGTACTTCAGCATCACAAGATCATTGGGGAACTAATAAAGGCTCCAACCGTATTGGACCAAAAACTGGTTTCGAGGCTAATACCACAACAGCTTTCTGTACAATCGAGCGAGTCACCTCTGGATCCTTCACCAATAGAGTAGATGACGCTATCTGCCGATTACATCTGCAGGCAACAGGTCACATTATTTGCATTATTATCGAGTTCAATTACGCACGAAATACCAAAGACAGTGGTCGGATTGGGACCTAAGGGAACAAGGTGGAAGTACGAATAGTCTTCAACGCTCTACAAAAAAATCAATCGATTGTGAGGTTACGAGAAAGAAAAGGTATACCAGGTGAGCACCGTCCGGAAGTGCAAGAAAAGGGAGAATTTTGACGACTTCATCATCATCAAATATAGCGCCTTTGCAGTATTCAATCTTGGGTCCGACCTGAGATACCTGACGTGAGCAGCACGAATAGATTTGAAAGGCAGAAGCGCGCCATATGATTGAAATCCACGAGCGCGATGCCAAGTATCAAAGGTCCTTCCGGAGGTGTCAGAAGCATTGACTCTGGGCGTTCTTTACGAGAATGAGACGAGCTCGAAGAAATAGACGTCACGGATTCGCGCTCTACTCTGGTGTGTGTCGATGGAAAAGGGGGATACGTGGATTGTACGGTGGTTTTTGGCTCATCATACACAGATGGTGCGGCGGAACTATTGGGACTTTCGCGAGAGTCCAGCTCGGTAGTATACATGCTCACGTCGTCAGGTTCCGAGCTAAAATCGGTGTCCACAGTGTACGAATGAGATTGGCGTTTGGGCGTGGGTTCTGTTGGAGATACTAGTGTCTTGTAAAAGGCATCTGAGTCTGCATGCTGAGGAGATTCAGGCGCGGATGAGAGTGATATCGAACGCTGTGAAGCGGTGTCAGCGTCGTCCTCTTCAGGTTCAAGGTCGATGTGGACATGACGAGGGGATATTGATAAGGGTGGCAGAGGAACCATTGGTGCCAGTACCGTGACAGTAGTAGTGCAAGGATTCGGGCCACGTGATTCAGTATAAGCGGTGGTTACTCGAGGCTGTAGGGCCTGCAGGCTCTTCTTATAGATATCGGGCACATAGGTGCCTGTGGTTTACTGTGTTTTTTTACCCCGGCATGCTATTTCTATTCGTTTTCAGCTTTTCCTACTTTTGCTATGGATTTGCCATCCCAACTCTCTTGAACTCGAAACAGGCGGTATTGGAGTCTCAAGATTCGGACTCGGATAGCGACTTAGTTCCATGGATCGATCCACGCATTAATGGAGGTCGTTTTTTGGATGTGAGTAATTGTCACATACATGGGGAGAGTGTCACTGATTCCCTACAGTATACGACGCCGAAGTTTGGAGAACCTC
Organism: Hygrophorus pudorinus; assembly: GCA_003314045.1. Taxonomy (NCBI): domain Eukaryota; kingdom Fungi; phylum Basidiomycota; class Agaricomycetes; order Agaricales; family Hygrophoraceae; genus Hygrophorus; species Hygrophorus pudorinus. The sequence continues at coordinate 60,939 of QLPF01018355.1, read as the reverse complement.
TGAACGTCATCATAAGCGCTGCTTCCGATCCTTTTGTATTGACAGACGCCGGGCTGCATTATTATGCCAAGTACGTTCTCTTGTCCATGCTGCAGTTTTTTCTTGACTGATCTTGCTTGCCTCAGGTCTATCGGATTCTCGGAGGAATGCCTAGGAGTCCACATAGGGCAACTTCACGATGCTAACCTCGGTGACGGTGATGGCAGGAAGCCAGAGCAATTTCTCGCTCGACAGTATTATTTCCCAATCTGGGGAACTTGCTGGGAGAGCGTAATAGGTTGCTCTTTCATGCCCGTCACCGTCATTTCACTTTGCTCAGTAAAATAATCTGCAGGCGGGCATCATTTTAGAGCCTGGAAGCAGAACGGGGCACAAGCCAACAGTGGAGCTTGGTTCCTAGGGCATGTCTTCTACCCCCAATCCAAGTTTCTTCGCTTATCCTCTGTTCACCAGTGTTTCGAAAGAAGAGGTAAGTCCATCAGGATAACTGTAAAGCCAAATGTCAACACCATCACAGCACTCCGTCAAGCATCATGACATCGTCCCAAATGGCTATAACATTGGCCGTGATTGGCTCGTAGCCCGCGCCGTCTCGGGCAGCCGATGGAATGGCCGTGTCTGGCACGCCGACGTCGAATGGCGCGAAGGTCTCCTCAAACCTGGAAAAGAAGGTTGGAAAGATTCTCCTTCACTTCACTTGCTCATTACATATATTCACAGGGGTTAATCACGGTATCGAACAGGACGGTCGTGTTGCAGTCCTGACAATCCGCAGCCAGTAATTTTTCAATTTACACCACTGTCTCCCCTCTGACGCATGCACACAGCGGCCGACCTTATGACCTGAATATCACGTACTATGCATTTTTAGACTTCCTTTTCACGAGCCACAATGACGAGCTTTCTACTCTTATCGGATCTTTTACCCTCTCACTGTACAGCTTTGTGCAATATCTGCTAGATGTATAACTTATTAAACCTATAGCTATGTCACTATTTTACCTTGGAAATCTCACGTATTATTTTTTGTACATCGTGATGCAATCTTACCTTGCTAACTGTTACCAAACCCACTAAACAACATGTAGGGGAACAAATGTATTCACGCTGGCAATATGATAATCATACATGTACAAATTACATGTAAAACGGTATCCGACAAATGAGATGAAGAAAACAAGAAAAAACCTCTAAATAGCCAACGTACACTAGAACCCATTCATTCCTACACATTCAGCCCGAACACATAACACACGAATCTTTATTTTCCAACGAACACAGCAACTTTGCTTCCTCGTTCGCCCGATCCTTCTGTCTCTGCAATGCAGCAGCAAACTCTGGGTCAGCCTCCGCTGCCTTTTTCGTTATTTCCAGGGTTGCGAGCCCATGCTCAACAGATGCTGCTGAAGATGCAGACGAAGATGGAGCAAACGATAGCGTCGGGGTTGACTGGCCATCCGTACTGGGTGGTGAGAATGTCACAGGCTCTTGTTTGATCGAGATCGATGCACCATTTCCGTTTACATTCGTTGAAGCCCTCACAGGCGACGAAGACGAGGATGATGCAGGGGTAGGGATGCCCCTTCCAGTCCTACTGGGACTCACACTTGCTCCTGCGGCCTGCGCCTTCTTCGCATCCTTGATCAACCCTTGATCAACTGTGAACTGAATAGCAGCAGCAGCAGGTCTCGTCCGCAAGTAATACATCCCCGTCTTCAGCCCCTTCTTCCAGCCGTAAAAGTGCATGCTCGTCAGTTGCCCTAGCGTGGGTGCCTGCAGATGCACGTTCAGACTCTGACTCTGACAAATGAAGGCCCCGCGGTCTGCGGCGAGGTCAAGGACCTTCTTCTGGCTGATCTCCCATACAGTTTTGTAAATAGCTTTGATGTCGTCGGGAATTCCTGGAATGTTTTGCACTGAACCGTTGTGTGCAATCAACATGTTCTTCATGTTGTCATTCCAGAGTCCCAGGTCGACTAGTTCACGGAGAAGCCAGGGGCAAACAACTTGGAACTCCCCGGCGAGCACCCGGCGGGTGTAGATGTTGCTACGGAAAGGTTGAGAAGTGAACGATGATAGAAACAAAAAAAAAACATACTTGGTATACGGCTCGAAACACTCATTAAACCCTAGGATCTGACTGGTACTGGCAGTCGGCATCGGCGCTGCCAGTAACGAATTCCTCAATCCAGTCCTCGCAATCTTCTCTTTCAAGCCACTCCAATCCCACAACCCCGTTGGGGTCACACCCCACAAATCAAACTGCAACAAGCCCTGCTCGGCTGGACTCCCTACCCAGGTCTCATAAGGCCCGTCCCGTTCGGCCATCTCGCTGCTTGCCTCAAGCGCAGCATGATATATGGTCTCGAAGATTTGGATGTTAAGCTCCTTCGCGGCAGACGAGTCGAATGGCATACGGAGAGCCATGAATGTGTCCGCGAGCCCTTGCACACCGACGCCGATGGGGCGGTGCCGCGTGTTTGAGCGACGGGCTTCAGGGATGGGGTAATAGTTTACATCGATGATCCTGTTGAGGTTGAATGCGACTACCTTCACTACTTCGTGGAGTTTGCGGAAATTATATTTGCCATTGGTGATGAACGTAGGGAGGGCGACAGACGCAAGGTTGCACACGGCCGTTTCGTCAGGGGAGGAATATTCAATGATTTCAGTGCATAAATTCGATGACTTGATAGTGCCGAGGTTCTTCTGGTTCGATTTGGCTACAGATGGATGATTAAAACATGAGAGGGGGAGTTGAATGGGAACACACTATTGGCAGCATCCTTATACAGCATAAACGGACCTCCAGTTTCGATCTGCGCTTCCAATATGGCATACCACAATTTCTGCGCAGGAACAGTTTTTCTCTGCTTCCCCTCCTGTTCGTACTTCTCATACAGTGCCTCGAACTCGGCTCCATAGACATCAGCCAGCCGAGGTGCTTCGTTCGGGCAGAACAATGACCACTCCCCGTTGGCTTCGACGCGCTTCATGCTACAAATGGAAAAGACCAGTCAGGACATTCTGATAGAAGGAAAGGCCAAGGACGTACAAGAGATCCGGGATCCAAAGCGCATAAAAAAGGTCCCTCGCACGCGCCTCTTCCTTGCCGTGATTTTTTCGGAGGTCAATAAAATCAAAGACATCTGCATGCCAGGGCTCAATATAGATAGTAAAGGCTCCTGGGCGCTTGTTCCCGCCCTGGTCGACGTAACGTGCAGTTGCGTCATACGCGCGAAGCATCGGGACAATACCGTTTGAGTGTCCGTTCGTACCGGCAATATACGAGCTACGATCTAATGAGCGCCAGCAATGGCCTAGAATGAAAGAGACAACATACCCAGTTGCACGAATACAATGGATATTCAGACCAATCCCACCCGCGGTCTTACTAATCATCGCACAATTCTTTAGCGTGTCATAAATCCCCTCTATGGAGTCGTCCTTCATGCAAACAAGGAAGCACGAGCTCAGCTGTGGGTGCGGCGTACCAGCGTTGAACAGTGTTGGGGATGCGTGCGTGAAGTACCGTTCAGACATGAGGTTGTATGTCTCGATTACACGGTCCAAGTCAGACCCGTGGATACCTACCGCTACGCGCATGATCATGTGTTGTGGACGCTCGGCGACACGGCCATCGATTCGGAGAAGGTATGATCGCTCAAGAGTTTTAAAGCCGAAACTGATGAGAGCTGTTCAATTACGGAGGATGTAGGAGGGGAAGGAACGTACAAGTTGTAGTTGAAATCGCGGTTGTAGATGATGGCAGAGTCGAGCATCTCAGCGTTGGCACATACGACTTCATAAGTGTCTTTGGAGATCATACTCGCAGGCTTTCCGTTCTTGGGGTTAACTATCCACAAGGAAATCAAGATCAGACTCTCGAGATAAGTCAAAAAAAGATGAAACAGGAAAGCTCACCATAGTTATACAAGTCTTTGATAACCTGTGAAAAGTTTTTCTTCGTCTCTTTGTGGAGGTTGGAGATGGCGATACGGGCTGCCAGAATCGCGTAGTCGGGATGTTTCGTAGTGAGGTATGCCGCAGTCTCTGAAGCGAGATTCTGAGGAAGAACTCAGCACGGCGGTCGAGTGGTATGACGGTTTAGACACGAACATCTAGCTCGACCGTAGTGACACCTTGGTACACGCCGGCTACTACTTTCTGTGTTACCCTGGGACGTAAGGTTAATGGTAGGCGCAAACTCCACTAGCAGGAGACACGTACTCGATGGGATTGACGTGATTCATGTCGAGGCCATAACAGAGCTTGTCTATTCTTGTTGTAATCTGTGGACAAAAGGTGAATGGGAAGATAACGCGACAATGACTGAAACGACAAACTTTGTCAAATTGAACGCGTTCTTTGCGGCTGCGAACATGAAATCCGTTAGGAACATGTACTTACACGCGTCCTGCGCGTAGAAAGTCAAACGCACCCATCTGCCACGAGAGGTGTCAGCATGATCCAAACCAACCACGGACACTAGTACGGCACTTACCTCGCTTGAACACATATGCCATGGTATGTAATAAGGAAGTGTGGGGTTAGGGGACGATGAGGGTAAGATGGTGGTCGAAGCGAGTCAGAATAAAGACGCGACACGGGTTTTAATAAGGCATTTCATATTTGTATTTGTTTATATGACGCGTGCCAAACAGAAACAAGCAACGCGTCTCGTTGATTTATCACCACAAACACGATGTAACCCTGGGCCAATGTCATTGAATGTTGAGAGAATGTTTTCGGGTTACTGGATGCCGAACGTTGAGCCATGGTTGGCCCATGGTTGTCAAGATAAATGTTGTACGAGTATTGCTCAAACATTGGCAGTCTGCGTATATTTGATTTTGTCATTTTTTTCTAGAAGGGTGGGAAAGGCCTGTCACGTGTCACGCGTTAGACATGACAGAATACGCCTCACCCGTCCTGCGTGCTCCCTCACCGGCAAGTTCAGTGGGCACAGGTTATGGACCCGACCAAACCGCCTTATCCGACACCGAGGTCCAGCTCTCACAAGTGGCTTTTGAGAGAAAATGGATGGAACGCCTAGGATTGGGTGTCCTCGGACAGGAGGAGACCCAGGCAAACGTTGACCCATTGTTAGTGATACCAAAGAACAACCCTGTTGAGGAGAAGGGTGAGTCTCGGACCTCGAATTGGATGCGCTGGATGGTTGAGGTGTTGATGTGCCTCGTAGCACTGCATGATAGAGTGATGCAGTCCCTGCGATCTCACGTCCATCAACTCGAAGAGAATGAATTGTTTGAACAGACGCTTTTACGAGGGTCCCAAGCTTCTCTCGAACAGCAGCCGGTATCAAACGACATCAATACCCTCATGCGTAGTATGATGTCGTCGGCCACCCCGAACGACACCAACATCGCGAACGGTCCTTGGAACAGCGATGACGTCAAGATTGCCGTGGACGCGACACAGGAAAGCGCGACCACGGCTGGGAGAACGGCGAGCGGGATCAAGGGCAAGGGAAGGAGTCGGAAGGGTTGATGTATGGCGTGCGTTTACTGGTCCTCAGTGAACTACCGAGGTGTCAAGCTTACTTCAAGTCTCTGGTCTATATATGTAATAGGTTAGGTAAAAAGTGAGAAAAACGAAATGTGGTTGCTCGGGATTGAACTTTACATTGAACATACAGTGCCAACCCCGGGCCGGGGTTTCAGCTTTGACCTCAAATACAGATTTGTCGGAGACTCGAAAAGTAAGCGGCAAGAAATCAGAGGCAACTCCATCGTTTTACCTGCGTCGTATGACTTGATTTTACATGGTAAAGTACTTTAGTAAACTCCAACACTGTCTACCCCCCTTCCTCGAAAAAATCCGGTAACTCCTCCTCTACCGTCGTAATCTTCTCTTGAATTGACCTCCTCGCAGCCATCCGGCAATCATGATGCATGTACGTTGCACTCCCCCACTTCTCAAACTCTTTCCCAACTGCCCGCAACCGTCCCAGGACATCTGCAAGTCCGAGCCCTAAAACACTATCGCTTCGTGTCTTCTCCTTCCAGAACTCCATCCAGCTTTGGGTGCACCCGTGCTGGTGCCAGGTGGCACCGCAAGAGGGCGCATGATCGAATGGGGGTGGGCAGGAACGAAGGTGTTCCCAGGCTGATGTCAGGCGGTAGTAGCCGGAGAGGAGACGGAGTTGTTGGGCGCGGGTGACAACAAGGCGGCCTTTCTTGTCTATTTCACCTTCCATCTCATCGTCATCTCCCCGTTCCTCTCCTTCTCTATCCCTGTCTACACCATGTCTCTCCGCCCGTCTCACAACAACAGCTTTCTGCATGACCTCGGGGTACGCCGCACCTCTCAACGATCGCAGATTGAGTTCATCCGCTAGCACCATTGCAAGATACGCGTATTGAATGCTCTGAGACATTAACTGGCGGAGGAGCGTGATCATAGTGGTGAGGAGACGGTCGTGTGAACACATTTGGGCTAGGCGGATAAGACGAGTTAGAAGGGCTACGGTGGACGGGTGAGCGGGAATTGTCATTGGAGTGGCTGTGGTAGCGGCCGGATTAGACGGGACAGCAGAATTATTATGAGAGAAAGTGTATCCTGTCCCAGGTGGGATTGCAGTTAAGATGGGAGAGGGTTTCCTATTGACGTATACCTGGATAGCATCCAGGGACCATGTCTCCAGGGACTTGAATGAATATTTATTTGAGATGCGCGCAATATCGATGAGTTGGGCTAGTGGAGCAACAGACGCATGGACAATCTTCAGCTCATGGGGTCTGAAAAAAAAAAAGACTTCAGCGTTCGTGAAGATGTATTAGTTAGCGGGCAGGAACAAATAGTAGGACAGATGTTCGGAAGATGTTTAAAAAAACTCACAGCGCATAAAGTGACCAAAGAAAATGCTTGAACTCGACAGCTGTGTCCCCAGTGAGAACAATCGGGTTATCGTCGGAGGCTCCCTCTTTCTGATGGTCCCCTTGTGGGAGAGTGAACATCGTGCTGAAAGAGGAACCATCTCTGGAGAGAATAGTTCGGTGAACCTGTATGCCAGTACGATGTGAATCACCCAAACATTATAACTGATGAAGAACACACATTGAATAACGTGTTGTCAACAAGTAGCACACAGCTCCCGTCTTCCATGTAGTACTCGTCGTCTCTTTGCGCCTTTTTCTTTGCCTCGCCGAGAGTCGCAGGCTTCATTGTGAATTCACCCATACTTCTACTCTTCCCGGAAACAGGACAAGAACGTGACTGTCGATTTCCTCCAACGCTTCCAGACGCGAGAGATGAACCTTCCTGATCTTCCATCCGGCCGCCAGCTTCTGCTGTTACAGGCGTGCTCATGCTGGCATTAGAAGGGTTACCATACTCGTCTGAATCGACCTCCTGATCCGAGTCCGAAGAATAGTAGCGCGCGCGTTTGCGTATTGGGGATGATTCCCAGTCAGAGGTTGCGCGAGTACTTGTGCTGGCCGAATCAGAATTAGTGCCAAGTCCGAACGTGGCAAAACCAGCGCTTTGTGGCTCGATGTCGAGGCCCAGATCGAGGTGCAGGTCCAGGGCGAGGTCAGCGCCGATGTCGGGCGATGGGGAAGGCTGGATTTCGGAATACATTCAGGGTGATCACATGCCTTGTGACAGCCTTCCGGAACAGTGTCACGTAGTACTCACGACTGTCAGCGCCTGTAGAATTTTATTATTATAAACGGACCGCAAGTGCGTGTGTGGCTACTTATCTTCATATCACACTATCCATCTGAGCAAAATGCCCTTTGGAAATGTAGCTTTGAATGACGGGAATGAGGTTCTTGTCACCTTCACAACGAATGCCCAAATGTTATGATACTCATCTTTGACCGTTGTGGTAGATCCCCGCCATTGCATTTGGAACTGGCAGTAATCTATTCGGCCACGATGCTACCGAATATGTAGAACAAGCCCTAGAGAGTGGTTTCACCCACATTGATACTGCTGCTGGTTCGTACCAATCGGATTGTCACGTTGCGTTCTGACCTTTGAACCCACAGCCTACCGGAATGAATACACGGTTGGCACTGCTATAAAGGAGAGCGGCCTGTCACGCTCCGAGTTGTATGTCACGACCAAGTACTTCACGGGTAGCATCCGGGATAGTATGGAGGGCAGTTTGTCAAAGGTATCCTTTATATGACAATGTCGAATATGCTGATCGAAACTGGGGTTATCATCTGTGAAGCTAGGCACGACGCACGTCGACCTGTATCTCATCCATGAACCCAAAGCGGTAGAAAAGGACTTTGAAGGGGCATGGAAAGAGTTCGAGAAGATCAAGGAAGACGGGCTTGCAAAGTATCATTGCCGCTGCTCTGAAAACGACCGCTTGCTTATGAATATTACAGGAGTATCGGAGTGAGCAACTTCAACGTGGAGCAACTGCAGACGATTTTGAAGACCGCAAACATTAAGCCTGCGGCTAACCAGGTTTGTCCCCGCCACTGCTCACTCCTGAAGACGCCGGAAATATCTTCTCTCTCAGATTAGGCTCCACCCCTATAACTATGCTGAAAATAAATCGCTCCTCGAATTTTCTGCTAAACATGGTATCGTTACGGAGGCATACAGCAGTCTCAGGTACAACCGCCGTTCCCCTTTGGCTTAGGCAAAAAGCCCCCGTCTAACCTTTGATGATCCTCAGCCCCATCACTAAAATGCCGGGAGGTCCCGTTGATATTCCTGTTGCCGCCGCCGCCAAACGTATTGGAGCGACGCCCACACAGGTCATCCTATCTTGGGTCCGGAGCAAAGGCATTGTTATTGTCACGTATGTCTGTTTCACGTTGAATTACCTGTTCCTGCTCATGTTTTTGGCCGTTATGCAGAACCAGCAAGAGTAAACAACATCTTCAAGAGTACCTTGCTGTACCTGATCTCCGTATGTCTCATTTCAACCTCCTTTCTAAATTTCGCTGATGACTGTCGGCTTCTTTAACAGCACCTCTGACGAAAGAAGAAATAGTGGCAATCGATGAAGCAGGTGCCAAAGGGTATCCCTCTTTTTCCTTGTCTTCCTCTGGGGTATGTGACTATCGGCTGCTATACGTGATTCTTTTTATCTGTATAGTGATAATGTCTTTGGGGGGATATCAGTGGTTGGCCTGAAGATTGTTGGTATGGCTGCGTAAATTGATTGTAGTACAGTGACACAAATAGATTGAGTTCCAACAACAAATCGGAAGCCTCGTCGATATTTGATCCCGGTTCTACTCGACGGCATCCAATACATTTCGGTGAGGATTTAAGGAAAATGAAGGTCATTTGCGGGAGACCCAGAGTATAATGACCGCAAGTGAGGACGTCCGAACACATCAGCCTTTCCTCCAGACTGATATTACCTCACCAGCTCCACTTTAGGTGCCCTGAAATCCCCCGGTGCGTGTTTGGCGCCGGACCCATCTGCAAAGAGTTCTTCCTCTTCTCATCTTCGCCATATCGGTTATATCCGATTTGCAGTAAAATTGCGTGGTCTAATAACGCGCCGATTATTAACTGCACAAGTAATTGGTGTGGTTCATTTGAGACTAGGACACATACGATTGGCGTACCGAACGAGGTCCAGAATCGTAATATCAAGCTCTTGTAGAACTCGCAGTGCAGTACTACTAGTATGACACTGAATAGAATTGTCAGCAATGATAGGGCTAGCCAAGTGCAAGATCCTGACCGAATTTTCCGCAGGCACCTAAGCCTGACATGGACACTGAAAATGTCCTGACAGCGTCCGATTTAGTCTCCCATAGGAAGACCAATAAATTCGTGTCTGTTGATATCAAGTTGTTGAGGACACTCATACGTCCGATTCAACTTGAAGGTCGTGCCGGTGATTACGTAACACGTTGGATTTCCTTGCGCTCACTGCGGCCATCATGGTTCGAGACCCGACGTATTACATAGCCGACGGAAACACTATATTACTCGTCGAGGACACCTTGTTCAAGGTCTGGTCCGAGCTTAGACGTGATGCCGTGACTCAGTCAAATAGTGCTGTAGGTTCATCGATCGGTTCTGATCAAAGATCAGTCGACATTCGACAGTATGTTCTCGTTGGATGCACACAAGCCTGAGGGTGTAGATGGGCGAGAGGGCGAAAGCGACGAAAATCCTATTCGTTTACAGGGAGACACAGTGGATGAGGTCCGTGCTTTGATGTGGTCGCTTTATGCTTTGTGCGTGCCTACCCAGTCATAGATATTGACACATTCAACTGATATTTCGTCGAATCAGACCTCCTGAACTGGTGCTGAAGTTAACTTCAGCCGCAGCACCCCGATTCTGTCATCTCGGACGCATCGCCCACAAGTACCAGTACCAAACTATCGCAAAATGGGCACTAGACGAACTTGCTACGTACACCAAATGTCATGCTCTGGCCGTCTTCAAAGACCTCGCCTCAACCCTGGTTCCAATCACCGAACTGGCTGTCTTCTCCGAGCACTCCGACCTTCTTACTGCAGTCGCTGCTAAATGGAAACTTGTTATTCAAAAGGGTGAACACGTTGGCATGACTATTGTCACGACTGAACGACTGGGGCTGCGAAGGCTATCAGGCTTGGCGTACAATGTCATGATGCTCAAAGGGCGCGACTACTGGGAATCCGACCCATTTCTGACGCGTACGCAACGGACTCGACTCTTATCAGGACACTATACGCTTACGAAACGGTGTGAAGAATTACCATCGACGCCACCCACGCTTTGGCACGACTCATCATGTGTCGTCGACAAACTGCGCAAGCGCTGTGCGGCAGGATGGAAGAAACTGTGGTATGAGATTCATAGTAGTAAGGATGAAGGCCTTAGCAGACAAGTGCTGGTGCATCACAAGGCGGACCTGTTGGGTAAGGTGATCATGGCGATGAGTATTATGACCGCAGTGGTCGACCATTCGATACCTGTGGATGGCCGGTTGCATGGTATGCATGATGCTTGTACGAAGAAGGCACTTGAGGCTACTATAGCCAAGGTCAAGGAGGTACAAGACAACTTGGCTAGTATGTTCACCGATGTGGTGAGTTAGTTTACCACTGATCACCGCATTTGGATACTTACATACCAAAATAGGAATAAACTCACGTCTATCTATTTTTATCTCCGCCTCTACTCCCAATCTACCTATATAAGACTCTTCACAACAGAATATCCCCACACCTTTCTTCCCCCAACTACCACCAGCATGTCCTCCGACCATCACCCCAACCACGTCGTCGTCAACGCCATCCCATTCACTACTCGTCTGCCTCTCGAAGGTGGTGCGAAGCATATCCTTGCCCGCGACCAAGCCCGTGCTCAGAAGTTTCTCTCTGGTATTCATCCTCATGGCCCCGCCGCACTTGTTGAGGCAAGGCGTGCACCCAAGCAAATGAACGATCCCACTCAGGTTGCATCCTCTGACTCCATCAGTGTCGTAGACGCCAGTGAGTTTTACGTGCGCATAAATGCGTCGTTATTATACTGACATTCCATTCCAGCTGTCACTTATACCATGTCTGTCGGTGTCGGCACCCCCGCCACGCACCATACCCTTCTCATCGATACAGGTCCGTTCTCTTGCTTACAATCATTTTCATCGTTCATGATGTTCACAGGAAGCTCCAATACGTGGATCGGCGCTATGACAAAGTACCACCCAACGTCCACTAGTCACAAAACTGGTAACTCTGTGGTATGTAGGTACTAGTAACGGTGACACGCATACTTACGTTCTTTCACGTTGCAGCACGTCAGCTATGGTTCTGGCTCTTTCTCAGGAACTGAATGTTAGTAACATAATTACCCCCATTTGTTGGGAGATGTTTACGATTCGCTTAGACACCGATACCGTCTCCCTCGGCTCAAATCTCGTCATTGACAACCAATCTATCGGAGTTGCGTCGATCGCGCAAGGCTTCAATGATGTCGACGGTATTCTTGGGTGCGTACCTGCTGTCGTCATCATTACGTCGATTGACGTTCGACCCATAGTATTGGCCCCGTTGATCTCACGCAGGAAACCGTTTCACGTACAAACGGTGTTCCTACTGTTGTCGACAACCTTTTTTCCCAGCACAAGATCACTTCCAATTCGATCGGCATTTCGTATGTCCCCACTACAACTGTGAACGCTGCCAATGGAGAAATTACCTTTGGTAGCCAGGATAGCAAAAAGTGAGTTTTCGCTGCCGTTCGAGCTGCTCTTGTCGATTGACGCCGTCTTGAACAGGTTTTTTAGCAAAATAAACTACACGCCGATCACTTCTACTCACCCGGCGAGTAATTATTGGGGCATCGACCAGACGATCACTTACGGCGAGACTACTCCGATTCTCGGCCAGACCAGCGGAATCGTCGATACTGGCACTACTCTACTGTTGATTGCCACGGGTTGGTTCTGCAAGCGAATTTTGTTCATTCGTTCTTATCTTTAATTTGCGTAGATGCCTTCCAGGCTTACCAGGAAGCTACCGGCGCGACTATGGATTCGTGAGTCATTTTTTGTTCTTTTGAGGTTTTGCCACAGATTAACCTACTCTTTACGCTCAGCACGACTGGTCTCCTCACTGTAACCCAACAGCAGTTCAGCGATATGCAAAGCATGTTCTTCCACATCGGCGGAGTATAAGCATCTCTTTGCACCCTTTGAGCCTTCCGCTGACTGGGTGTGATTAGGTCACGTACGAGCTCACGGCGAATGCCCAAATCTGGCCTCGTTCAATGAACACCGCCCTCGGCGGAGACGATAGCAAGATCTATCTTGTCACGGCGGACTTGGGCAACCCGAGTGGCAGCGGTCTGGATTTCATTGGTGAGCCTCGTCTGCTTTTTTGCATCTGAGAGTTGACTGGTTGGCAGACGGTTTTGCGTTCTTGCAGCGCTTCTACAGCGTCTACGACACCGGCAACTCTCGAGTTGGACTCGCCACCACTCAGTTCACCGACGCGACTACGAACTGAGTATCGGGTTGGGATTGTACGTATGTATGTTTTCTTGTGAACTTTGTAATGGATGGACCAGTCAGTGTATATTATAACGTGTCCTGTAGCGTGTCTACCACTTTACAACTTTGTTGATGATTGATTTCCATGGAAAAAGTGCAGGCCATCTATGTTGCGATACCCAGACAAACCCTGTTTATCTCTCGGTTCACCCGGCCCTATGTTACTCGGTGACCTCCATCCACCCCACCCCACCAATGATTAATGATCGTCCTCTCGGTTCTGATGAGGCTATTGGGCTGGTCCCTCGCCCGGATCACTAGATCAGAGGCTATGAGGAAAGTTGGTTGGCTTCAAGCTGCGAACAGCCCAGAAAATGTGATGATACGTGCTTGCAACACGACTCTATCGCCAATGCCAGCACGTAGCTTGCCATCCTGATTGGTGACACAGTGATAATTAATGTGCAAAGTGGAGAGTGCGCACCTCTGAATCCTTGGGGAACACTTGCGATTGATTCATGTAAATAACGTTTCTTGAGGGATTGGGTTACTTGCGCGCCAACTGTCCACTCGGAGTCTGAGTCGACATTCCTCGATAAACCTTTACGGGATTGTCATTCCAGTCGGACGACACCTGTTGGAGAGCGGTAGCTCTTCAGAATGAGTGCGGACTCTCAGCGCTCATCATTGGCAGTCGGTGGTTGCCGACATCATTGCTACTGCCATAGAATTCTGAACAATGGCTGTCACGGTCGTCGTCTCGTAAACAGCTGCAAGTGCTTGTCATGCCCGTTATGCCTTCTACGCCGCTGGTTCCCATGTCGTCCGACGAGCGCCCCATGACAGAGATCGACGACGAACCAGAAAGACCACCAAAGACGTTTTTTCTTTACTTGCCTCTGTTCTGTGAGTTTCATGGTCCGGATCATTGCCTTTGTTGACTTCGGTTTAGTCACTGTAGGGCTTATTCTTGCTCCTCATCCCTCTTTGCTCTTTGTGTTCGTCAATTACCACTTCCGGACTCTACACGCACCACTAACATTCATCGTAAGTCTTGAAATCTTGGGAATCAATCGAATGATGGAACGCGGCTTGGATCACTAGACTCACCTCCTCGTCACGTATGGACTTACATTTCTCATTTTCTCGTCCCTTCTTGTGTGCGCTGTACGCGACCCGGGTCCCGTTATATCAAAAGAAATTCACGATGGCGCAAGTGATGATGAAGTCGGACTCACTGATGCCTTGACGTCAGAGGATACGGACCATTCTGCTCCTGGGAGGTGGTGTCGCAAGTGTTGGGCACCCAAGCCTGAACGCACGCGTGGGTACCGTTTTCGATTTTCCGTAAACTCATTCATAACCTCGTGTATAGACCATTGCAGCACTTGTGGTCGCTGTGTTCTCAAGATGGGTGAGCATCTGTAATTTTAGGTTCTCGACCTGAGTACGAGCTTAGCGTCCCCACCCTCAGACCACCATTGTCCCTGGATCGGCTCAAAGTGCGTTGTGAGTACCCCGCAGATGAATACTTCGTCGAATCTTTACATTTATGTGACTTCGTACATAGGGCCATAGAACATACCCAGCGTTTCTTCATTTCCTCTTCTCCATAACTCTGCTCGCTTTGTATGTCGCTGTAATATCAATATCCGGCCTGATGTTTGCTTTCCAGCATCCTTTATCTATTGTATGTCCTCATCTATTTTAATTTATTTGTCTTTTCGTCTAAATGGTTTGTTCTACAGGACGAAGTCACGCCGGTCCACGAATTGTTCCTCGCTGCTTATGGTCTAGTCTTCACCTTCGTAATAGGTTCTTTCCTGTGTTATCACATATACCTTGTAGCGTAAGCACTTTCCCTGTAGCCCCTTCTGTCCAGGTGATCTCGACAAATATCCCTTCCAGAACAAATCAGACGACGTTGGAACACACTCACCAATTTATCCTTCTCCGGCATCTCCCTCCACTCCCACCTTCTTCGAATGGCTACAGCTATTCACTTCCCCCATTGGAGCATGAGCTGTCGTACACGCAGCGTAATCTCGTCCGAGATGCACACGGATCGATACACCTGTACGACGTAGGGTTGCGGAATAACTTCACCCAGGTCTTTGGCTGGAACCGCAAATGGGGATGGGTTCGTCGATTGTTATGTGGCGGTGGAGGGTGGGCACCTTCGTTTTTCATTCGTAGGACTGAGCCTTATTCTATTTATTGCTTAGGAGGGGTGATGGGAAGTCGTTTGCTCGCAATCCACGATCGGACGAGATGCTCGCCAGGTTGGCTGAAGAACTGATGAAGGTAGACAAGGGCATTTAAGTCTGGTGTCCTCCGGAATCTGTATCCTAACAGAACAAACATCTAATGAAAAACCCTGTCTTGTGCGACAGACCTTTTTCATTTCATTGCCCCGTCACTGTTATTTGGCAGAATAGTTTGACATTTATTGGATACGAGACTAGTGGGTTTTACTAGTAGTACCCTTCCATCTTTCTGGTGCCGGAAATACTTCACACTGGCCACAAGTTCTTTTTCAACCATCCTCTTTGTTGGTGCAAGGAAGTAGTTGGGAATGCTGAGCTTGATGCACAATTCCAGGCCTTGCCCACTCACATTGGGCTGCGACATTTCGGAAAGGGTGTCTCTCATGTACATGTAGAGCAGGTGACCGGACACAAGCACCGAGAAATACAGCAATCAATCACAGCACCACCAGGATTTGTTTGTGTAATTTGATTCTTGATCGATTTCCTTTATCAAGCCCAGTCCCCTCGACACACTGATTTGTTGATTTCTGTCATGATGGATATGCTCAAGAACTTTCATTCCGAGAAATCTGCAATACTTGAAGCCCATGCCCAACGCAGAACCAAAGGAACCATGGACCATTTCAACATCCTGAAGCTCAAGCTCCTTCAAAAATTCAGCCAAGCCATTTGTCAAGTTGGCGCTGTGATTCAGTATACCGCCAATGTATCAGAACAACTCCTCATTACGCACTGCAAAGATCCATTCGGAGCAACAAACAAACTCAACTTTGAATCACAGATCAGCTGCATTCTGGACCAACAAGATAAAATATGTGTGTTTGACCTATATACACTCTTACAAAGCCATGGGAAAAGCCTGGTCAATGCTATTTCAGCAGAGGAACGGACATTGGCTGACTACCATCCCGAGTCTGCCTGGATCTCTCGTGTTCTCCCTGGTGAAGAGGTGCGATTTCAGGGGCCCCGTTGTATACACAATTTTTTCTCGAAAGGCAATGTTTCAGTGGATGGGTTAGTGGCCTATCACCTCAACAAGTCACCAAGCAAATCCAGCATCTTGATTGATGATGTTGCCATCATGTACAGTCTCAGTGATTTACGCTGTGCACTTATGGACTATGTACATCGCAACAATGTTCTGTATGTAGGCCAGAGGTTCACCGACCAGACAACCAACTCGGACATTGGTTTCGATAAAATGAACATCTGGTTCAGATTCAAAGTCCAACTCTACTCGTTGCATCAAACTCAGGTTGTCATGCCTGCACAAACGCTATGGGCAACCCCACTGAATGCCAATGTACCCTTGGGGCAGTGTGACACTGTCCTGCTGCATGAGATTCATGGCCCCCTCATAGTTCAAGTCCGGCTTGTTTTCAAAGTGATTCCATGGCCCTCCACCAATCCTCTGCCATATCTGACACAACCCCTTTTCTACAGCCAGCTGTTTGGTTTTTCCGACGTTTATGGCAACACGGCAGAGGGTGCGGTACCAGCGCCAGATTCTAATATGTTCGTATTAGAACGATGTTTTTCACTGACAAACAGTGGTGGTAGGGAACAAATGGGTGATATATTTCCTTTATCTAGCATCACTCGCGCAGCAGAAATTGTTCCAGTTTATGGAGCGCTCATGGACAAGTCTTTTGATACCACCAACTCCCTTGAACTCGCACAATCCTTTTACCTCAATTCTCACTCGGACAAAGAAATATATAGCGCTTTGTATGCCCAATTTGCGTAATGGCATAATAAAATATTAGTTATCTCCTTATCTGTATGGTATCGAAAGGAAATGCAATCAACTTGAATTATTCACAGTTGTCCACCAATCATAGTGTTTCCCGGCGATCGAAGAACGCGTAACTAAGACTTCCAATTAGTCGTCGCTTAGGTGTCTTGCTGATGTACTTATGCCAGGTCTTGCCAGTTTCATAATAACTTCAGACCGGCTACATCGGAGAGTGCAGTTATGAAATCGTTATGCGACCACATGGTATCGTAGTCAGACAGTCTCCAATGGAGCCTCTTCCTTCCAGTTTAGAAAAAGGGGTGCCTATCCCCGGCGAGGTCTGAGGTCTTGCGATATATATAGGGGGAGGGGGGGAGGTTACGATGGCAAGAAGCTATCACCTCAGGCTCCCGCTAGTCGCCGCACTACAAATGGCAGCCAAACCTGAGATCGTTGACGTTCGCATCCTCGATGCGGTCAATGGCGACATATCCAAACAAATCATAGACGGACTTCTTAAGCCACAGGGTTCAAAGTCTCTGCCAACTTTACTGCTTTACAACGAACGTGGGTTGCGGTTGTACGACGACATAACCACCGAGGTTCCTGAATATTATCTCTTTGGTGCCGAAGAGGAAATCTTGAAGAACAATGTTGAGGACATCGTCAATGTCATGCATTCTCGCGGTAACGGCATGACAGATGAAGTCGTGTTGGAACTTGGGGCTGGGTGAGTGATCAGACTTGCCAAACTGGACTCGGCTCTTAAAATATGACCGTTCCTGGCAAAGTGGGGTACTTCCACCCAAACCAGAAGTTTTCTTTCCCATCCGTAGTTTTTCTTGCCTGTGCCTTGACAATTTGTGTTTCGGTACTGAATTTTTCGTGGACAGAGCCCTGCGCAAGACCTCCCTCATTCTACTCGGACTCTCACGTCTGATCCCCAAACCGAGTGTTCTCGCTCCCATTACGTACTACGCCCTCGATTTAGAGGAACGCGAACTCGAACGAACGCTCGGTCAAATTGCAACATCTGAGCTTGGCCAAACTTTACAAGGCAAGGTCAAGGCGAAGGGTATGTGGGGGACTTACGATGGCGGACTCAAGTTTGTCCGGGAAGGTGGTTTGTCGACTCAGGTCAAACCTGCGCCTGCACTCTACGAGCTTCATAGAGTGGCGGGAGAGGTTTCTCCCAGCTCTAGTACATCAACGAGGAGCGATGTGGCGTCTTCTTCTACGCCTGAACCTTCGCAGCCACCTTTACATATTCTCTTTCTTGGGTCGTCTCTGGGGAACTTCTCCCGAACCCAAGGCGCTGATTTCCTTCGTTCTCTGCCCTTGCGTCCGGGTTCTGGCGATACCTTACTCCTCGGAATGGATCATGATAATGATCGCGAGAAGATCGAAAAAGCTTATAACGACCGTGGCGGATATACAAGGAAATTTATTATGAATGGTCTCATGGCTGCGGGGCGGGCACTCGGGAATGACAGCATGTTCGATGAAGACAAATGGGAGTATGTGAACAGATACAATGTAGAAGAACGTATGTGGAAACGCCTCGGTTGTGTTTCAATCTTCACCATTTGTCTTTCAAGGTCGCCACGAGGCCTATTATAAGTCCAAATGTGCCCAAACGCTCCAAGATCCCGCAAGCAAGCAGAAGATAACCTTCTTAGCTGACGAACTGCTCAACATCGAGGTCTCTCACAAAGTCGGTGAAAATGTTTATATCGTGCCCACCGCTAATGGTTCATTCAGTTTTCTGATGCCGATGTGTGTGTCCTTTTCACGGAAGGCAATTTAAGGCCTATCCAGCGTTGGACAGACAGCGCCTCGCAGTACTCCCTGTGGCTTCTTGAGCGCCCTCCCTTCATATTTCCTCTGCTGTCCTCTCCCAGAGCTTGTAATTCGTCGGGAAGTCTCGTCCTCAAGAGGCTTTGCTCATCTTCTCCCTTCGGCGTTCCGTCCTTCCAAGATTGGGGGAATCTGTGGGCGGCATGGGACTTCGTCACTTTGCGAATGATTCCACCGTCAATGCTGTTCCAAAAACCAATCGACTTGCGCCACATCTGCTTGTTCTACTTGGGGCATATTCCCACCTTCTTAGATATTCACTTGTCAAGGTTGTTAGAAGAACCACATACGGAGCCGGAGGAGTTCAAGGTCAGTCCACGCAGTACAGCTACGGAGTAGTGCTTACTCTATCTGGTAATAGTACATATTTGAAGTAGGTTTTTGTGCTTCCAGGGGTTGTCCGGATTCTCATTCCAACTTCCATTTTGGCAGCGAGGGATCGATCCAAATGTCGATGATCCAACTCAATGCCATGTGAGTACTTCAGTTCTGCGTACTAAACACTGCTTCACGCGCATACAGCCTCATTCCGAGGTACCTCAGTCAGATGCGGACTGGCCAAGCTTAAACACTATACTTGGGTTCCAATCTCGAGTACGCGCCAGATTACTGAAACTTTATGAAGACATTCATAGCGGAAAGAGGAAGATGACCAAGAAAATTGGTAGGGTGTTGTTCATGACGTTCGAGCATGAAGCTCTACATTCCGAGGTCTATTCATGTTCATGCGTCCTTGATGTATACTAATTCTCATTGGGGGCAGACTCTGTTGTACATGCTTTTGCAGCGTGCAGGGACCGGGACCACCCCTCCACCGGACTTCACTCCGCCCCCGTGGCTCTCTCTCAGTGCTGCGTGGAATGTCGCTCCTGAACCCAAATTTACCACCGTTACTTTAGGTCCAGCTACCATTTCTCATGGTCACAATGACACGGAAACGATTATGGAGGATAACAATGTTGACGTCAAGGAACACGAGTTTGGGTGGGATAACGAGCATCCGAAGAGAGAAGTTCACGTTGACAAGTTCAGCATTGAGTGGAGGCCCGTAACGAATGGCCAGTTCTACAAATTTTATCAAGGATCTGGCAAGGGGAAGGTCCAATTACCTGCCAGCTGGGTTGACAAAGATGGCGAGATAGAGGTAATTTTCCCTATCATCGATTTTCGGCGTCAGCGTAATATTTCCTAGGTGCGCACACTTTATGGACCGGTGCCAATGAAGATCGCCCAGCAGTGGCCGATTCTGACCTCGTACGACGATTTGTCAACCTATGCAAGTGTCAAGGGCGGCCGTATTCCAACTGAAGCTGAGCTCCGCCTGTTCCTCGATAAATTTGAGTCTGGATATGAAGGGGGTGCGAATTTTGGATTCCGCAATTGGCACCCTATTCCGTACGTTTGAAACGGCTAGACTCCATACACATACTCATATTGCAATGCAGTGCTACCACCGGCGGAGAAAGCTGCGGAGGGAAGGGCCACAACGGAGGCGTGTGGGAGTGGACATCTACTGTTTTCGATACACATGACGGCTTTGTTCCGTCTTCCTTGTACCCTGGGTGCGTGCAATGTGCATTCTCGTTTTCAGTCCTGATTATTTTGCTTTTATTACTAGATATTCTAGTGATTTCTTTGATAATTCTCATCAGACTGTCGTATGGAACTCTCTTCGTCGTTTTATCTCAGCGTTTAATGCTTGTGTATCAGATCGGCGGTTCCTACGCCACGATACCGCGTATCGCTGAGAGGCGAACCATGCGCAATTGGTACCAGCGCAATTACGCATACCCGTGGGTCAGCGCAAGAATCGCATATGACATATCCAAATGAAGATGACTTTGCGGTGGACTACCTGGATAGCTACGTAAACACAGTCACTACATGTACAACAAATCGATCATAGGACAATCAACCCCGATCAAGCTTTAATGGCTTTCAGGAAAGCAGCGCTTTCATTCCCCTCTTTTACCTTCACGATGCTGACGGCTGCCTCAACATGGTCTTCGCCACCTTGTTTCCCGTATAAATATCGTTGAGCGTATTGGAGAGCAAGTTGGCGCTCGTTTAAGGAAGCCTCCTTACCCAGCCAGATGTATATTGTTGGATTTGCTGAGTCCGAGGAATGATCGAGCAAAAACGCATCGGTGGACGAAAGCGACGAGTACGCGGGCAGATGGACAGTCTCGAAAGTTGCGGCGCCGGTGGAATCAGATAGACGGAAAAGAATTGGGGGTGTGTCAAGGGAAACCTGTGCATGTTGCGGCTGAGGCACAACGTCTTTCCCAAATTCTGATAGAAATATTCCTGCCCCTGGTCCTCCCTCGTCTATTATAATGACGTCAGTCTCAGCTTATGAATTGGGGCACAGTGGAATTTACCATATACAGTGACATCACATTGGCCCTGTCTGTCGTTGACTAGGATCTGCACAAATTCAGCGGCCTTGAATTTCCCCTGTCCAACACTAGCCTTGGTGTTGAACTGCCATAATCGATCGCCCTTATCTAGCACAAATACGTCGCCCTCGATGAGGCTTGACCCTTCAGCCGCTACCTCGCGAACAACCAGACTGAAGTGATGACTCTCTGCCTCCCGGGACATTGTGATTCTGTAGAGTTTGTGCTTGTCCGATGGAGGCGGAGTCGATATATGATGAAAACCGGTGGATATGCCCCCACAAAGACAAACGAAATGGGGAAAGTAAGATAAGAATCGAGACGACTCGTGTTGTTGAACTTCGCGATATTGTACGGGGGCGCCATGTAGTTCTACGGCGCTGTAAAAGGATGTACAGAAATTGACAAAAAAACAAAATTCAACGCACGATCATCCAACTCCACAGACTTGTAAGCGGCGGTGCCTGCTTCGTCTTGACTGTGATTGACCCAGTATCACTGATTACATTTCCTTGGAAAAACATTCCGTACCTAGTAAATTCCCCCAGCCAGAAATGTAGATCATACGACAAGGTTTCGGAGTCTGGTGTCTTCTTGTAAGTCTGGGCCAAAGAAAATCAATGAACGACCATTAAATGATGACAAAAAAACTGACGTTTAGAACGATATATGAGTCCCCATCATAGAACGAGCCGGGACGATCCCAAACAACGACTTTGAACTTCTCGATTCGCCAAACTTGCAATCCTAGCCTACGTCCTGCGTTTTCCCATGCAGTCTCTCGATCGCCCGCATGTTCGCGAACGCGTTTCTCGAGCTGTGATGGTCTCCATTGCGCAACTGGGGAGATTTAAAGCTAGCATCTCTTACGTCTGAGCCAAGAAGGGCTATATTCGAGTCTCTTATGTCGTATCTGACTGGTTTGGTTTGATGAGCCATATCAAGTTCACGTGACACTCTTGGTCAAGGCAACCATCTCGCGTTTTCCCGACACCTGTTTCATTCAACATTGCGCAACCCTCGAACTCTTCCATCACTAGGCTGATAACGAGGTTCTCTCGATCACGGAGAAAGCCAGAGCACTCACTTTGAGTCCGCTTGAAGGTTTCAACCTCGGTTTACGGCCACTCGTACCTGTGCATTCTATAGTCCATGCCGTCATTTACATCCGATCCGGATTCAATATCTTCTTCATCCGTGTCTGCGAACCACTGTCGTATTGCAAATACATCTGCATCCCCTTCATCTCGGAGTATTCTATAGATCAAATGTCAATTTAATCACCACCGACCACATAAAATTACTCACTGGTCAAACATATTAATGGTTTCGTTCTCGGGCTCTGTCACCTCATCATTCAAAGTGGGATGGGATCCAGAAAGAGCTCTCAAAAATCGGCTTCGATCCCCCGCCGTTGGCTCCGGAAGTTGTCGAACATCAGGCGAAGTCAGAGACAAGCTTTGAGAACAAGGGGAGAAAGGCGTCGGGCTATGTAAGATGATATCACGTTCGATTCCGGATGTAACCATGTGAAGTAAGTGGGGATGCATCACAGTCGTGTTGACAATCGACTGGTGACCTGGCAGTGCTTCAGATAGATGTAGGGACACATCTATGACAAGATGAAACTTACCAGTCAAATGACAGAGTGGCGTCGATAATTCCACTGGGACAAATCGCGATGCCCCCACACCTTCCGTGAAGGCTGCAGAAATTAAATCAAGTAAATAACTAAATGTGGAACACACCAACAACGTTCCCCCATTCTTGCATAGCCCAATCGTCAAAGCTGATTTCTTTCCTGCATTCGGTGAGTTTAGAAATGACAGGGACCTTCCAAACATATCCGCGGAAGTCATCTGATCCGCTACAATAGTAATCGTCATTTTCTAGTCCAGGACCACCGAAAGATCCGTGCTGTAAATGTCAGTGTTAGCTTCGGTTCTGTGAGGGCAATGCAAAATCTGCCTTGATGGTACAACAGTTCGAATACGTTCGCTGCTCTGCAGGCACCGGTGTTCCGTTCGGAAAATTACGTCCACTACATGTAGCCAGCGGATTTACATCAGACAGGGCGTAGATAGTTGGAAGATAGTGCTGAAAGGATATGATATATGGGTGTCACCTAGGAAATGCAGCGAGTTAAGACTCACTAGCATCGTCACAGCTAATCTGCTTCCTTTGTGAAGCTGAGTGGCCGTAAGTCAAATGAACATCACCAGGCGAACCTTCACGATCGAAAGTGATGCTACTCGATTCTGGGTTGCTAAGGTGGCGGCAAGACTTTCTGGATAGTTTCGTGTTATACTATCGGAGTCATGAAAGCATAAATACAAGATGGGAAGAAAACAAGAAAACACACCTTTTGCACCATACCCTCACGGGTCCGGTGAGAGAGAGGTCCAAACGTCATCCTCGCATCACGAAGACATACATGTCCACGGCTATCGCTCGTGGCAAAAATATGCTCCATGACAGGATGAAACTGAACACCGGTTACCTCCGCAGGAAGTTGAAGGGTCGCTTGTGCTCTTGACATAGGGTTATTGGTCCTGCCGTCATGTAGCAATACGCGACCGTCGTCCCTGAGCAGTGTGAGTATGAAGGGTTATTCGTACGTCAACGAAGGCTTGCCCAGCAGTCAGGAATATCTCGTCTTGGAAGGGATGGCACGCTATTCCCCGAATGCTGTCCTGAATAACGGATGGGTTCAAATTTTGGATTAAAACGGCCAAGGCAAAGATAATACGTTATGGTATATGATTCTGTCACGAGGGGATCCAGACGAAGTCGAGTGCGACAGCGGGGACGCCAAATTTGATATGTCATATTTTAGGATAGTCTCGTCTGTACCTCCACTGCGATGCAAGGAGTCAGAGCAAGGGACAAAAAAAATGGACAAACTAACGAATATAAGTAGCGATTCGTCGCGGAGAAAGCCAAGGTAAAGACGTTGCCCTAGGGTGAGACTATCAGCAAGAATATCCGGGCGAGGGCAACTATATATGTACCCTTGGTCCAACTAGCGAACACGAAGGCGCTTGAAGTTCTTCTTGATGGAAGTCCCAGAGATGAAGCCGAAAATCTACACATTATCCGCCAAGGCTGGTCACCCGGAATGAGTACCATGTCTGAACTTGAACATACCATCTCCACCGCTGGCCATGAATCTACCACCCCCTGATGAGAATACTAGGGCATTTACGCAGGAGTTGTGAGCTGAAAGCTTTCTAGAGCATGCACGGGGTTAGACGATCACACCGCGGGTGTTCTAGTAAAGAACCTTGAATACGGAAATCCATTGACAAATATCCTATCAAGGGTGTCTTTTCTGGCTCTGTAGTAAGTCCTAGAACTGAAATGATCTGTTGGACTCAGGAATGGTTGCCTTCGATGTGGAAAAGACATTGACATGAGCTTGCAGTTCCAGCGTCGGAGCTTGAATGTCACATCTCTATATCACGATGTAAATATTGTAAGGAATATTAGGTACGAACCTGGAACGTAAGCATCTATGTAGGTCCAGGTAAAAGGAGAAGATAATGAGGGGAGAGTCTAGTAGGTATGTTTGTTCTAGGGGTGGACAATGAATGTCGAAAGCGCTGTATATGATGAAAACGTGTAGAAAGGCAAGCAAGAAGATACGACAGAAAAACCCGAAGAGCACATTCGGGAGCTTTCACTTGAAGCTGACCGCCATCCGTGAGTCGACGATGGGCGAGGCACGAGTGGCAGCCTCAAATTGACTGAATCCAGGCAACTCCATCTTTTCATGGATTCGCTTCTCTCCCTTGGTCTGCTCTGCACCGTGTTCATCTCCACTAGTATCGTCAACCTTCGGTGAACGACGGGAAGGCGATGAAAGGGCAGATGGGATCTTCAACGGCGGTAGCGTAATAGGTGGGGAGGTAGACCTTGAGTTAGGTACAGAGGAAGAAACGCTCGTACTGCTCAAGTGCATGGATGCGGAGGAAGTCGAACCCGGCTGAAAGAAAGGCCAAGACGTAGCCTTCAGTGGCGGTGGCGAATGGATGGGCGTCATTTCAAATGCCACGCGTACCGAATGAGCGAGGTGGGATGCACCGCCCACATGATCTACTCCGTGGTGATGTGCGTTGTGGGGGGGCAGGTTGTGTGACCGCAAAGGAGGTGACGGTGCGCGGGAACTGGATGCGCTCAACGCCCCGCTTCCACTTGCGCGCCTGATGGGATGTAACCCAGCGACCGAATTCGGAGCAAAGGGTGACGCCAAAGGATGTGTCAAACTTCTCGGACTGCTCGCAGTACTGCTTGTACCACTGGACAACTGAGGGGTGGGCAGAGGCGGTAAACTCCTCTCATTGAGGTGCGAGGAATGGTGAGAAAATGGATGAGAATGCAATGGAAACAAATGTGCCACATCCCCTTCGCCTGTACTCTTGCGCTTTACCATCACGCGGTTGAAAAACCCGATGTGCGGAGGACTGCTGCAATTACTGCTCCTGCCTGATCGCGATCCATAAACGGATATGGAATCGTCAATGTGACCATCTCCACCTCCAGCAGCAACTATACTCGGAGGTGGGAGCATAATCGGCGAAGGGGCACGAGATGGATTTGCCGAGTGTAGGTTCAGTGTACGAAGTGGGCCAAGGAAAGGACTTGTCGACGGTGTAAACGCGAAATCGGATGGCCTAATCCCAGAACCGGATTGAGGGGAATGTTCGGAAGATGAATGGCGCCCCTCCACAGAAGGCATATGCACACGAGACGGCGAATCTTTGCATCTGGACATGGATTCCGAGTCAGAGCTGATAGGAGATTGAGAATCTTCATGATGGGTCGCATAACTGAGATGACGTCCTGATGGTCCATGTACCCGCCCAGCGGGCTGTGCCTGGCAAGAATTCGGGTCAACCCCATGTGGCATCGGAGTCATATGCAAACCGGGCCTCTGTTTGCCCCGTTTGACGGTTCCTGGCTCGAGGAATTCAGAGCTATGCCGTGATTCATATTCCGCACGACGAAGGGCTTCCGCATGTCTAGCTTCATACTCGGCGCGTCGGAGAGCTTCCTGATGCTCGAGGGCATACAGCTCATCCATAGCTACGCTGGACAGCGTTGTGAAGGCAGAGGGGTTTGAGGACACAGATCCAGACGGGCGGTGCGAAAGACTTCGCCGTAGATGGTGAACAGGCTCAGAAGAACCTACAGCAGTAGGACGTGCATATGATTCCAGCTGTAATGTGTGTCAGTACCAATCGAAGTTCAAAATCACTATTCGGATCGACGGAACCACTTACTTCATCGTCACTATTCGCTCTACTGCGTGCTTTTTTCTTTATCCTGATAGCTGCTACATCCCGGGGATTCTCCGCATCCGTCCTATGTTCGTGTTGAGGATGCCTTAGTTTTCCACTGCCAGGATCCGCCTCGTCCCCTTTGATCATGGCCTTCTTTCCACTGTTCACATGACTGCCTATAGTCCCGTGGACGTGTTGCATCGCATGTCCGCCATGGTCATTATTGTGGATACGCGAATGACGTGTCAGTTCGTCTGACCGAGAGAAACGCTTCTCACAAGAGGGAAAGGTACAAAGAAAGGGTTTTTCGCCTGTATGTGTCCGGATGTGGCGTGTCTAACCATGGAAGGAACGGTGAGCAAGACAAAGACCAATAAGTACGCCAGAAAAAACAAACCTGATGTTCCAGTCGACTGAAAGCTCGCCCGCATGATACGTAAGGACATTTGTATGGTCTCACCACTATCTTGTCTGAGGGTGCTGCATCTGTCATTGACATTCGTTGTGCTCTGAATTGAGAAAACCTATGATGGGTGCGCAATATGCCAACGAGCATTATCGGCCGAGAGAAAATAAGAAGGGTGTTGAGAGGTATAAATATGTCCCGGACTCCCAGAAGCATCAAGAAATGGGTTACATACAATTTGTGGAATACACCAAGTTCAGGTTTTGCTGAATTGTCTCGTGATAACTGTGAGTTGAAACCCTTGTTTCAGGAATCTCGGTGCAGGCGGGATTGGATTGAGCTGAAGGCTCTGGTCCTGTTACGACAATTCTGTGTCTGGAACTTTGGAAGTGAGCGCGCGTTTTAGGAAGGACAGAGCCCTGCAGCCAACAACGTGGTGGTTAACGCCCTGACTCACGGAACGGGTTACTTATCTGGTGAACTTTGAGCCTTGGGTTACAAAGAAGGAACAAGAAACCCCATCAGCCTCGCAGTTCGGACACGGTTAGCGCCACGGCGACCAGACTAACTTTTTTGCTACTCTACTGTCACGGTGCTCAGTGACTGTGCGGACCGACTTCTTGGTTCTATAGATCTGGTACTTATCTCTTATCCGGAACGCCGGCGGCTTGCCAGTACATGTGAATCCTGTCAAATATTTTACTGTGAACCCGGTGCTCCCGACGAGGGTGGAATCATCGGACGAATCAGTTTGCGTCCGGGCAACAGCCAGGAAACAAACACGGTCGTACTCTCCCTCCACCCATAAATTGATACGTTTTGGGCAAGGGTCCGACCTCTTCTTACCCCACAACCGTGGGCCATTTTGAATCTTCTTTAGGCTAGCTGTCCCCGCACTTGCCCCAAACTCGTCCCAAAACCGCAAACTTCGAATAAACTTTTGACTAATCTCTACGGTAGATGCCGAGCCTTGGCCAAGGCTTCCAGGGTGTGGTCAATTCACGTCTTCGGATTCTGAGAATGTATATCGCTTCAAACTTGACATCGCCACCTCCAAGTCATGATTGTTCTCCAGTACACAGGCGCAGCCATCACGGCTTCGACTGGTGATATCCACTGTGGTATCGAGCAGCGCATGAATCATGAACCCACCCGTTTACCTTGCAAGTGAATATTTCATTCTTCGTGACTATGCTATCGGACTCTACTTTTCGGATGTACGCCCAACGAGATTGGTCGCCCCAATCGCGGCCCGGACGTCAAGGGTTTTCGACGTGCCGCCGGGACAGCGTGATTATGGCGTAAGTCGTAGACTATTTCCACGCACTGCCAAAGAACGCTTCCCTCGACGCCCCAACGGGCCCCAACCCCAAGCTTTGTCATTGAGTGTACGTCCTTGCGGTTTCACGCATGGTTCAACGTCGTTTGTTGATAGTTTGATGTCACGACTTTATGCGATCGTTCCTTGTTCCTATTGCAGGATTATTATTGTCCCCTCGATATGCTACAGCAATCCAGTTCCCTGGCTCTTACTCCGGCGGTCTTGTCTGACCACAATAGTTCTCATTGGACCTGCAAATTATTTTACAGTAATTTGCCTATACCCTCAACTTATGATCGATGTCCTCCATTGCAGCTTCCAATGGGCGCCGCCTGCTTGAACAAGCCTGGTAACATGTAACCCTCGATCCCTATTGTGAACAAGGTACTGACACCGTCAGTACCTTGAACGGGGACATGTATATACCCGTCCGGTGCCCTCGCCCCACTCCTGCGAAAAGCGCAGTGCATAACTGTACCTTTGTATAGCAATACGGTACCGTGAGAACGGAATACATGCTCAAGCTGACATCCTGGAAACCCCGCCGGTGAGGCCGTGTAGTCTTTCTTTGAACTTTTCTGAAGACCATTTTTTGAGTTGCTCCGATGCTTCACGCACTTGTAGCACCCCGTATTTACCAAGTGTGGGTGTGGAAGCCTTCCACCAGCTACAGGCAAATCAGCTCACTTATTAGCATATGCATCATGATGTCACTTGGCACTAAGAATAAATTCAAGGTTGATTACCGCCAAATTCAACGCCATCTAAGCACAAGTGTTCCAGAGTTAAATCCACGCTGTTCTCAGTTCTCCTGCAAACTGTAAACTTTAGGACAAGTGCTCCAAGGTTTTGGATTCTTTCCACATTCCGGGGTTATGTGGGTTTGCCATGTCATTCCAGCAATATTAATGAGAGATTTCATGAAAAACGACTGATGGAATGTGACAGCGGTTGGATGCTACAAAAGACTCGAGATTAACATTACATTAATAAAGTGGAGGGAAAGGTTCCAGACCGGCCAAGATGCTCATTGGGATGTGGGTCGAGCTCGCATCAGAGTAGGCCAGGCACGAAGGCGGGCAAAAAGTCTTCCACCGAAGCTAGTGAGAAGGGACTCAGAATGTGGCGTTCAAAGAACCATCCAAGCGCAATGAAACCTTCATAGAGTATGGTAACAGCTGGTTGGTAGTTTCGTGCTCGCATCCTCCGGAAATATGGCCGTCCACCTCTTGACACTGTCCAAGTGCCATTACTAGGCACAGTCTTGTTTTTTCGTGTGTTTCAGCCGTAGGTGCAGCGGTTCGGGACGCCTCCGCGCGTATTCCGCAGCAAATACAACTGTAAGAGACTTGCTCTTCGGGCCTTTTCATACATGTCGGTGCGTTTCCGTCCCATATGAAAAATCACGGTGACTACCGGAGTTTTGCTTATTTTTGCCGGCGTTGGAATCAAACATACCAAATATCGTGATATTCTGCAGGCAAGAAAACCCACCGTTCCGAATTGGGCATCCTTCCCCACCTGTCTCCAGCAAGATTTTTGTATGCAGATTGGGGGGATTCTCGGTCAAGTCCGAGTCCGCAACTTGTACTATAGGTCGGCATATGCCTTGAGGCTATTCCGTTCGTCTACTAGGAACACTTTTCTGGACCTAGGTTTCAAGCTTTGATTGAATTAAGCTTCTGATGTTCGCGACTTCCAATAAATACAGTACGTATTTATTCTGGACTCAGTGACATCCGGCAAATGCCAGGTATGATAGGTGGATTCAACTTGATGGGCCGGGAAATTCCGCAACTCATGAAAAAAAAATTGCGAGCTTTTCCCTCGAACATCTGTCTATAGCTACCAAAGTTTCTCTTAATATTGGTAGTTAGCGATTGACAACAACCCCGAAATAGAGCAGCACGAAAGCCCGCACTTGACTTGTACGACTTCGTTCAGCCGGATGAATCCGAGCGTTTAACATCTTCGGCGGATTCTTCGCTGGCCCTGGGAGAGCAATTCGCTAATGCGCCTGCGTATGGGATCCATATGTCAGTATCTCAATTGCTTTGCGTGCTTGGTGTACTTTTCACTCTATCTCTAATAGTCGCAGAACTAGACGGGAACGATTCCTTCCGCCGGACCGCTGAGCGTTTTCAGGTTCGTTTCCCCCAGTGTCAAGGCTAACAGAAAGTCCGGACCGCCATCGGCCCGTCGGATGGTACACAGCTGCAGTAGTAGGAAGTACCCTCAGCCGAAAACTGAAACACCGCAGAAATTCATCTGGATACTTTTTTTTACACACTACAATAACTACATGTATGGGTTCCCGCGTTATTGAATGCGCACCTAGCAATCGAAGATCCTTCTTATCATAGTATTTGTACCGGGCGGGATAGGCATGTTTATTTTATCTAAGGCCAGAGGTTTTTTTTTTTTTTTTGCAAAGCATTCCAGACGTCCCACAAGTATTTGAATTTGATAAAGATCTTCAACTGCTAGGGCGATTCAAGTGGTTGGGGTACAAGTGCCGAATACATCATTCCAAGACATACCTCAATCTCATGTTATTTAAAAAGAGATGAGGAGAGCAGCTTCCCGGGCCTGTTAGCTTTCGATATCCGCTATCCGTTGGTTCAGATATTAACGATCGCTATCCCGTGGATCCCATCGAATTTACTCACAAACACCCGATAGACGCTCCTACAAACGCAAGTGTTCAAGACTTGGGTTCAACGTACTTGGGTAAAGAATGAACTCACAGTTGCCTGAGGTAACTTGTGGTGCGAGTGGATGCAACATATCCATATTCTTTCCACCCCTCAATTGTGAGGCTCTATTAGCGATAACCAAACGGTATCATGGTCGAAAGTGATTTTGTCTAATCTCCTCACGCTACGACCAAATTCTCTTGTATCTTCTGCTGGCAGAAGCCGTTGTATGATGATTTGTGCATGGCCGAAGGATTTGGATGCGAACACGCGTGTGGGAAGACAACAGCAGAGAGCATCAGGGAATCTAGCGAGGGGCAATGTCGACAGAGAAAAATGATCAGCCTGCGAGATAGAAACGGGAAAATTGGTCAGGGCTGGCGAGTAAATCCGATGGGACCAGTGTACTCGTAGGGTGAAGGGATGCGAGGACCGGAAACTTGAAATAGTCGAAGGCGTGAATTCATTGAAGACGAGGGATGTGAATGTCATAAGAGAGGGCGCTGGACGGCCAACTCGTGTGGTCAGAACGTCGTTGCGTACGACGTGGACGGCGGCACGTGCCAGTAAGGACGTAGTCCACCACTAGCTACAAGTCTGAAATGTCACCGAGCGTGCAGTATCATTGCCCTTGTCTGTCTAGATCTTCCGTACCACCGCCCCCACATCTTGCCTCGTCTTCACACAGTTTTCACCCCCTCCACACCTTGTTCTTTTGTGAGGAATGTGACGCTGTACGGTGTAATCGTTGTGTCTCAGTCGAAGTGAGCGGTTATTACTGCCCAAACTGCCTCTTCGAGGTGCCCACTGCTAGTGTACGTGCAGAGAAAAATAGGTGAGCAATTAGCACGTTAATAAGTGCACCTTGTAATAAAGGAACTCTTAGATGCGCCCGAAATTGCTTCATGTGCCCTAACTGCAGGAATACTTTGTCAGTTGTGCCGTCGGATCCACCAGATGCAGGAGACGGACGTCTGTCTGCGATTCCTCTAAGTATTGTGGGAGAACCACCCTTTCTTCTTTATTGTAACCACTGCAGATGGGACTCTGCCGAAGTTGGTATCACCTTTGAAAAACCTACGGGTCTGGCCGGTATGTCTGCTTTTGATTTTCTGGAACCATGTCTTGATTTAACTACGCCACAAGCCCAGCTCCAGAGGCACGAAGATTCCGCCCCAGATTCACTCGAATTTGACCGTTTGAAGGAACATTTTGAGCCTTTTTTACGTGCATCATCAAGTTCCTCTTCTTCCGTCCTTTCGAGTTCCACTTCACATCACGTTCACACAAATTCCATCACAGCCGCCGCATCAGCAGCACTTGCACGAGATATCCCAGGGGTCAGCAAGTATAACCCTCTTACGCGCAGTCGGTCGGGAAGGGACAAGAATTCGAACAAAGATGAGATGCCTGAGTATAAGAGTAGGGTTGAAGTTGGCGCGGCTGGAGCCTTGGGGATGGCTGGTGGTGAGGCGGATGTCGACTTTATGAGGCATTTGGAGAATGTGGGAGAAGTGGCTTCCCTTGAGCGAAGGTGGGCCAATAGCTGGGCAGTGTCTTTGCAAACCAGGTATGTGTGTACGTCTCTGGTACCCAAGTCACTTTGATTATTCATTTTGATCATAGTGACCTGAAGCCCCTCCGAATACCATTGCATTCAAAGGCATCGAAACGCTGTCCCAGCTGCCGACACATCCTCATCAAACCAGAACAGAAAGCTCAATCCGTTCGATATAAAATCAAACTTGTCGCTGCAAATTATCTTCCATCCATCACAGTCACCCTTCCTCACGAGAATCAACCAGCGAATCCCGATGCAACAAAGCGCTCATTAGGGAAATCCACTTCCGGTGTCGTGGACGAGGACAAGGCTGCAAATACCACTGGCATGCTGGCAGGCAAGACGTTTCCCTTCCATCTGGCGCTGACGAACCCTCTCTATGATCCCATACAAGTGCGGTTATCAGTCCAGCGTATGCACGTCGCAGTCAATGCTTCTACTGAAGGGGATGCACCAGAGAAAGCCCGACGCCCACCATTTGCTGTCTCTCTCCTTACTTCGTCGTTCCCCATCGCTGCATTCGCAGAAGCTTGGGAGTATGATGATGATGACGAAGACATGTTTGGGGTTGGTGATGACGAACATGGGGATGTGGGAGCCGGACGAGGTGGAAGGGAGAAGGATGGAAGGGGGAAGACGAAGAATGTCGGTGTATTAGAGAAGCGGGCGAACGTGACGGTGGTCGGAGGGGAGGTCGTCATTGGGAAAGAGGCGCGTGGAAGCGTCAAAGTTAGTACCACTCCCTGCACATCTGTCAATGATTTTCTAACATTTTATAACTATAGTTCAACATGCTTGTGTCGTACACTTATCGGTCGGACGACCCTGCGCCATCAGAGGGAAATGAGGGTGGAGATGCACGTTCACGGACAGCCAGCAAGCCGGAAATCAAGACCTTTGCATTTTATACCGTAGTTGATCTTGGCCTTATCATCCCGAGGGAAGAGCCAAAGGTCGAGTCCGACTTTTGAATCTGTACTACATAATTATATTTTCCTTTTCCTTTTTTTTTCCAGCCGGTAGTCCGTACAAGGCAATTCCTGCGGAGATTCAGAATTTATCACGGTCTTTAACACTGCAGCTGCTGATTTCTTGCCTGGTGCAAGAGTCTTTTCTTTGTTAAATTTCTACTACGATATCGACAGCGTCGATAGCATTCATTCATGTCGACAGCGTCGTCGTCAACCTCCTTGGAGGAGGCACCACGGCAAGAGGCTGGCCCTTTGCCGTCCAAACGGGGCGAAATAGGATATCGGGAGGACGTGCATGAGCAGGTTGAGGAGGAGAATAGTAGGATCGATTTGCTGCTACCAGCTAGACATCCAGCTGATACTGATACCCCACCACCCTTCATATCATCGGACGCCTCAACTACCATTGCGACCGACGGAGCGCCTTCCACTGATACATCGTCCTTACGCTCCAAGAGCAGTCTCATTTCATTTTTCAATGTGTATGGGGGCATTCGCCTGGTATCCCTTTTGGTATCCGCCCTGCAGCTGTTGCTTCTGGGTGGTACCATCGTGGGTTGGGTTTTGGCAACCGTCGTCATAAACAAGAAATCACAAGGATCCTCTCAAGGCCAGAACCTCCAAATATCTTCATCCATCATCTTCATCCACGTCGCCTTCGTAATAGTCGTGCTTGTGGAATTGATTTTCCTGGAGCGGCGCTTATTCCATCTCCGAGCCGAGCGGTACTGTTATCTTCACCCAGGGGAAATGTTACCAGCTTCCATCAGACGCACTTCCGGCACTAGTATCACGAGAGGTCTGGGAATGGGCTTCGCCCCATGGAACCGACCTTCGCTGCCGACATATGCTGCTGCTTTAGCGCAGAATGGATACGGCACGGGCGATGTTGAGGATCAACTTATCGCAGCCCCACCCCCGCCCGCGTATGGAAACACACGGGGGAGTACGCTGCTCCTGTCTGGGTTCTTGCGAGACAGCTTGAGGGCGCAGCGGCCATCTTCACAGGGCAGTGATATGAGCCAGCATGCTGGGACGGGGGTGAGCCAACCTAATGAGCGGCCGATGAGTTATGTGAGCAGGGATGAGGCATGGGAAGAAGCGTGCAATACGGAGAGGTCGAGAAGGCTTGAGGAGACATTGGCCACTTTGGAGAGGCCATCCACTAGGCAATGATAGGGTTCGTCACCCAAGCTTTTCACGACAAACCGTCGTTAGGACTATATTCATTTCTTCCCTGTACGACTCGGACTCTCAGTTAAGTTATCCTCTACTTTATACTATCCCAAACGAGTGTCGAGTCACCTTATGGATCCAGTCAAGCCGAAGTCACTAGTGCCTATGCCGCCGGTTTCAGGGCTGCTTGGTGTGACTCGTGAGCTAAATACTATCGGTGGGGTGCTTTATGTCTTGACCATGTCCGAGTCTATGCAAAGTCCACCCCTTTACTGTTCCTCGCGTCCGCCGCCGTCGTACTCATTGGACCCTTTGTCCGATGAGCAGACGCTTGAACACAACCTGCGTTATCACTTTCGCCCATCTGCAAGGGCGACATTCACCAAAAAAGTTGGTCATACTACGGTCTTCCTGAGAGAACTGGAGGAAACCGTACTGCCTCCTGGCATTCCTTTATACAGCCGCAACCCTGTAGTGACTGGTGAAATTCATTTAGATGCTTCTTCAAAAGATACTTGTGCGGTAGTTGTGAAAGTGAGACATTTCCCTTCATCACTCGTTTGCCTAATTATCCATCAGCTCCAAGGTAAAGTAGATCTTCTGATCACGGAGGGGGGTTCGGAATCGAGAAAGCTCTTCTCGGACGAATACACTCTCTGGAAAAGTGACGGAAATCTCAGTCGACCATGTCCAACCATTCTCCCCTTTTCTTGTCGTTTCCCTTCCACCTTTGAAGACGGCCCGCGGACGCGGACGCTACCTCCTTCCTATCGGATTGCTTTCCATGGTCCTCCGGGGCTCTTCGCGACATGTGTATTCACCCTTGTCGTTGACGTGTTAAAGAGGCGCCATCGGTACCTGGCATTCTGGACGAGACATCAAAAGTGAGTATGAAGCATACAGGATGTATTGATCTTAATGCCTGCTGCATTGGTGTAGAATCAGTATTCGTTTGAACCACCTTCCACGCACCCGTCCACATCGCCCAATCCTCCAAAATTGTTCGATGCTCTCCACTATCAAGCCTTCTCCTGAAGAATGGCGTCAGGTCATTGCCACAATGCAGACGCGCCCGAAATCCGGGTTGAAACCTATTGAATGCCATGTCAGTTGAGCCCTCGAGCTCTATGCTCAGCCTTCATTAATAAATGAAAAATAAAGTTGTTCATCCCGTCCGCACAAGTTTACGGCGTCTCCGACACTATCCCTTTTCATGTCCAACTTACTGGTCCTTTGTCGTCTCTGCTTGCGTTCCTACCTTCATATTCTGATGCCACCTCGTCTGTCCCCCGGGACAAGCCCGTCATCCGAGTTTTTCTCTTGCGGCAAATCGTGGTGGAGGTTCACGGGGAGAAGGGTTGGCGGAATTGTGAGCTTGGTGAAGGAAAACTTCGGGCATTGCCCCCCGTCGGGAATGTGCCCATGAAGGAGGACGACGAGTCACTCGATTGGGAGGGTGAAGTCCGTTGTAAAGAGAGCGTCACCATTGGCGGTTTCAATATCGGTAGGTTGGCTGTCAAGGTCGGTTTCTACTCCAGGATTAATTCGTCCACCGCACTGATACTACACAGGACTTCATCGTACTGGCAACTAAACCATCTCACCCGGAGACTTCACCCCTACTGGAGTTTCAGTACGCACATCCTATAAGACTCGTCACAGATTCTTGGGACGCGATTTCGGGGCCGCCGAGTGATTGGTGATATGCTGCACCGTAGTACCTCGGATTGTTCTGTAGCTTTACCACCACATCATCACAGATAATTGGTATGGGCCACTGGCCGGAAGCGATGGCCTCACAGTGTAAGGTTTTGCGCTGAGGTATTGAAACTCCGTGTTTAGGACCGTCACGGTCGTGACTTTCACCGTATGCCGGGGCCCCATACAGGAAAAGACCTTAAATCGGTCTACCTTCCACTAGAGAAACTGGATAAGTGTAGCCAGTGCGAGAGATCCACAGGTTTACATTTTTGTTCATCGTGCGGAGAGGTGTGTGTTGAACGTTCAGCCTGCCTCACTCTAACCCTTGTTATGGGCACATATTAGCGTATTTACTGTTCAGCCGAATGCCAAAAGGCTGACTGGCCGAACCACAAGCTTAAATGTGGTGGGATATCAGCGTACTACTACTAACGATTCAACAAAACTGATCAAATCATCCAAGGCAAAACCGATAGAATTGATCTAGCTTCGTTCTACCCATTACTAGCATGCATCGCAGAACTGTGTCATATCCATGCAGAGAAACCCGTGCACCCAGCTGTCACATGCTATTTTAAGCGATCCAAATCCGGGGGGAGGTGTCCAGACGGGTCGGGTGCAAAGATGCTCATCCTAGGCGATCCCCTGTCCCCCGTCGAGTCTTGTTCAGTAGCTTGGTGGCCGACAGCTGTATCCCAGAAAGTTCGGCACAAATTGTTCCGCAGACTCGTGCGCGAAGGCTACGTTGTTCACATCGCGTCAGCCATCTGCCTTGCCTTGCTTGCGCAGATGTACACTACGAGTTTTGTCCCTGCATCCGAATTACTCGCTGGCAAGGAAAATCACAGAATACGCCTTCGCTATCGTTCTTCTCCCATTGCTGACTTCGGGATAGCCTGTGGTTCCGCGGATGTCAAAAATCAGGACAGGTTTGCTTACTTCAATCTCCCTGATCGGACATTCACGAAGGGCCAGGACCCGGACGACCATTACTGGATATATTTCACCACAGTCGCTGGCGAGGACATTACACTTGACTGTGGAATGTTTACTTTCAACATGTGTCTTATGGTCCCGGCCAAACCTTATCTCAACTCTGACGTGGTCCCGTTCGCTCCCGCCTTGTTCAAAGACAGGCCGATCACTCGGAATGCACTCGAATTGCATTCGGAACGCAAGAAGGTGTCGGTGCTCCGCAACACTGACCTGCAGCGTGCAATCGTGACCCCCGATGAGTTGCCGAACGTTTTATTCGATTTTATGGAAAAGCTTTGTGGAAGAAAGATGGTGCAACAGGATAAAAAAATGGCCCTCATATATTACAGCGTCGCGTTCAGAGTCTTGGGACATACGCTCGAATCTTCCAGGTGGAAAATGTTTCCACCGACACCGTTGATCTTAATTGAGACCGATCCTGGGGAGATGGATGATGTGGACCATTATGGGGACGACTGGTGGAAGTACATGAAGAAATGGAATCGCCTGCGAAGGGAGGGGAAAATTAGTAAAGAGGATGTAGGGAAAGCATTTCGAGCTTATACAGGGAGGATTGGTTTGTAGGAAGCCCTTGTGTGTGAAAATATTTGTATTTAATATCGCTTGTATTTCTGTACCAAATTTACAATCTCTGCCCTTCTGCTGTGACTCGAGGGAGCTCCACGATCTGCTCGTATCCCGGGTACTCGGGGAGGTTGAGTTGGAATTTGTCCTCCAAGGCTCTGCAGTCGTTAGGCGAGTGGCGTAAACAGAAGTAAGACTCAAGCGGTTCACGTACTTTGACACAAATCTCCCCCCCAAAAAATGTCTCCCCGCAAATGATCTAACTCCTTCCTTGGGTGCCGTCAAGCTAACTAACAAGTCAGGTTTGAGTCCCATGCCTCCCACGTTACCTTTCTCGACATCCCACCCCGATGGGATGTCGACGGAGACGACGGGGAGGCCCGATGCCGTGATGAGTGGTAGAGCCACGTCAAAGGGGGGACGAACGGGAGGTTTGAACGAAAAACCGAAAACTGCGTCCAGGATAATATCGGACGAAGCAAGGGCTGTTCGAAAAGCGTCTGAGTCAACGGCGGTTTTGATATTCATATTGTCGCATCGAGTTTGTAAACGCTAGATCACTTTCAAGATTAGCTTCGTCGTAGAGGTCCTCGTTTGACATCACCTCACCTTGTACAGCTCCTTTGATCCCGGCTATTTCATGTGGTGGTTACTTCAAAAACGACCGTGACAGAGAGAACATTTGGCCATGCACCTTGGGCATATAAACAGTGGGTTCATATCCAAACATGCCTGTGTGACGGGGACCGTCAGTCTGATATTTTCGTAGTGTCTCAGCACCAACCAAGATGGGACGCAGCGACAAGGCCATCCCCGCCTTGGTTTCCCGGCCCGCAACAGACTAGCACACGACGGTACGTTTCCTTCGGGTACACCTTGGCAAGGGTTTGAGCGCAGGCTAAACCAGCGAGTTCCATGAGCTACAGTAGTTTGACAGCCTGTAGTGGTTAGAGATATCGATGGCCTTTGCCACGGCGCATATGTATACCTGGTCAAGGCTGAACGCCCCAGCAGTACTCATAAGCTCTTCATCGATCTAGTTTTCGAATGAGATAGTTCGAGTATTGTCACGGTGAGGCTAAAGATTTACTTGTTGCGCAATCTTCGCGGAAAGATATCGCAAGGACATGGTGTATACGATTAAGGTGATATTCAAATATTGTAGTACAACTCTGAGTATCTGAGCTCCGGGCGACTTCATTCTGGAACCACAAGGATCTTTTATTTGTCTCTGAGAGTTCACGACGACCATTTGCAACGTCAACACTTCACGACGTGGGTTTTGCATGATCGTAAAGGGTACGGGAAAGATACGTTCCCTGGGTTTCAATAAAATTTGGTAGGTGTAATAGCGGTAAACTCGAGGAATGTATCCAAATAAATTACGGACTATGATTTATAACTGTGAGTTACGAGAACGAAAGGGTTGTACATGAAAGTACCTTGGGGTTGAATAAATAGCTGATAAACGTTATGGAAGACGCGCTAAAGTGAATGTTGAAATCGAGAAATCGAGAGACGGATAATTGTGGAGTTAATTAGCTTTACACACTCTCCGGTGCTCCTCCCAATCTTTTTTTTGGTGCAGCGATGAACAATACTTCACTAGCTTGCATTTACTGCAAGTTTGTCCCAGTATCTTGGTCGATGTATCCGGTGTTTCCAAGCTGCTCTGCGAGCCCTCGCTACTTTCAACGGTCTGAAAGTGCTCCTCCTCGTTGAAGCAGACATCGCAGTCAATCCAATTGCACATCTCCCTTCCCTTGATTCTCCTGCCGTATTTTCCGCCTCGCTTGATAGACAGCACTGATGCACCATCGACACCACATCTTGGAAAACGGATCATTTCACAATCATCCGTACAGCAAGGGTTGGGGCAGCCACTAGGGAAATCGTAGAATATCTCTTCCGAAGGGACGAACAACGGGTGTGTGAAGAAAATCTGTGAATAGGAAGTGGTTTGATGAGAAAAGAGGATGATAAAGGGTGGTTGTTTCTCGTATAGGATGGCTCGAAACGTAAGGTCAATCTGGGGGAAGCATGGCGTTCTTCGCTGTCGCAGGAGTGTATGGCTTAAGCGCATATCTAAAACGGCCCATAACCAATCGAACTCGAAGCTGAAAAAAGGGACGACTCACGTTCATGTTGGATTTTTCGCTCGATACTAGGTTTGCAAGTACGACCGAATGTATTCCGGCACACGAGTTTGAAGTACTCCGTTACATCATCCATCTCCCCTCTTTTCATATCTGTGACAATAACATAGATGTCGTCACCACCAACGTCGTGCATTCCCCGTAAGAGCATAAGTTCGGGCAACTGAGTTGAAATCAAATTTAATCGAGATGTACACAGACATTTTATGAACCGCTGCGCACCATTGTGTAGACGACGGGCATCATTGAGAGATTTCTATCGTGCATCGATCGATGATGGTAG
The DNA here is from genome assembly GCA_003314045.1 of Hygrophorus pudorinus. NCBI lineage: Eukaryota > Fungi > Basidiomycota > Agaricomycetes > Agaricales > Hygrophoraceae > Hygrophorus > Hygrophorus pudorinus. The sequence continues at coordinate 20,628 of QLPF01018355.1, read as the reverse complement.
ACGTGGGTCGTCCAGGTCCGGTCGAGTGGAATCAGGCGTCCTGTGTCGACAGTCCGGCAAAATACATTTTCGGGGACGAATTCGCCCTTGTTCCAGACAATAATCTGCTTCCGTTGAGCATTTGCAGCGTGTTTTCTCTCTCGGACGCCGCGAAACCAGTCCGAGTACGCGTCGTTGCGATGCTCCAGCCACTTGTCTATCAGCATGTCGGTTGCATTGTGGTCCAGTGTTTTGCAGACCAACTCGGACATGGAAAGTGTCGGTGGCGAGAATATGGAATAATGGCGTTCGCGTTGGGGCATTGCAGATTCAAGTTACAGACCAGGCGGCGAGCACTTGGCAGTGAGAAATTTGAGAATTGCCGTCGACCCCGTGACTCGTGAGGCGAAGGGTCTTCACCACATCCATCATGGGTCATACCCACACCTCAACTCAACCTGAAAAGGTTCTCGAAGGGAAAGGCTTGCCTTCCGTTGCCAAGTATCTGTCATCCAAGGAGTGTAAAAACGTATTTCTGATGGTAAGTCAACAATCCCACTCGTATTTTCAGAGCTAGTCATTGAAAAACGAGCCTTTAGGTAGGCGCAGGTGAGTACGAATTTCACTCCATAGCCATTTTATTTAGCTGAGGGACACAGGCATAAGTACGGCTGCGGGAATACCGGATTTCAGGTCGCCTGAAACAGGTAGATCGTTTAGTAGCTTTCTACCCTCATTCAGTGACTCACTGCTAGTCTTCCCACAGGACTCTACGTGAGTCCGGGCTGTTGATTTCGACTGCTCAAAGAGTATGCAGAGACTTGATCTTGCTATCACAGGCAAATCTTGCCAGCCTCAGTCTTCCTTATCCCGAAGCCGTTTTCGAGATCGGTTACTTCAGACGCAATCCTCTTCCTTGTATGCAGGATTCTCATCGTCCTTTGGCTCCAGCTGAACCCTTGACGTCTAGTCTACACACTCGCCCATGAGTTATATCCGGGTCGATTTCGACCTACAATTACCCACTCATTCATTCGCCTATTACATTCTCACTCCCTCCTGCACACATGTTTCACACAGAATATTGACACGCTCGAACGGCGTGCTGGAATACCTGCGGATAAAATCGTGGAGGCTCATGGCAGCTTTGCGTCTAATAAATGCATCGACTGTTCAACCGTATACGACGATGACACCATGAAACAGAAGATCAAAGATCGCAAGATCGCGAGGTGCGCAGACTGTGGAGGACTTGTAAAGCCGGATATTGTATTCTTCGGGGAACAGGTTTGTTTAATCTACGTTCGTGTCAATAAACGGTATTATTAAATGTGTCACGACAGCTGCCTCCTAGATTTTCACAATGTGCACCAAGTCTGCGTGATGCTGACCTCCTTATATGCATTGGCACGTCCCTCACGGTTTTTCCATTCGCGTCTCTTCTCAGCCTGATACCGTGGGACTGCCCTCGGCTACTCATTAACCTCGATCGTGTGGGTGATTTCGGAAGCAAAGCGAATGATGTGGTTTGTCTCGGGAAGTGCGATGTCATTGTGCAGACACTTTGCAAGGAGCTAGGCTGGGAAGAGGAGCTAATGAAGGCTTGGGAGGAGACCAAAGACAGCATCGAAGCGGTGGAAAAGAAAGAACAAGGTATGTCAAGAGATAATAAGGAAGAATGCAACCCGGAGGAGGCCGCGGACGAACTTGAGAGTTTGGCAAACAGGATGGAGAGGAGCTTAGCACTTCACGGTGTCGTAGCATCAATATCCAGGAAACAAGGTGGGCAGGACATTGGTCCATCTACAGGTGCGCACACTCTGCCCCGACCGCCACATCCGGACGTGGACGGGCCACCTGAAAGCGAGGAGGCTTCCCCTAAGGGTAAACAAACCGATAGAGAAGTGGTGTCCGACTCCGAGTCGCCAGAACCTCCAGATGAGCCTCAGGGGCCTGCAGGAACTTATAGTCCGGACTGTCCTATACATATGCTGTAATCGTGTAATATATCAGCCTGTTGAATATTTTCTTCACAGCTTCCTCAATGGCATTGTCGTCGTTCAACTTGTCAGACTCAGACTGCTGCCTGACTTTGCCGTATAAATATGTCGATGGTAACTCAGTCAACCTCGACATCTACCCACCTAAGGTTCCAGACGGCGTATCGAAGGAACACCCATTGCGCATCCCCGCAGTAGTTTATTTTCATGGCGGTGGCCTAACCGTTGGCAACAGAACAAGCTGGTCTCCTGTTTGGTTGAAAAGTCAGTCGTCGTTGAAATTCTCCAGCTCATCACGTCTGAATTATGTATTTGGCAAGGTCGTATCGCTGCAGCTGGTTATGCGTTCATCTCAGCAGACTACAGGCTCTTATCCCCCGCGACAGGATACGATATATTGGCTGATATCAAAGATCTTTTTGGCTTTCTCTCTCGTGATTTGAATTCGCGTTTAGATGAGGCATTTGAATCAGAGCGCTCTTCCCGGTTCCCAGAATTTCATGTCGACGGGAACGCCATCGCTGTCGCTGGCACAAGTGCTGGTGGGTTGTGCGCGTATCTGGCGGCAATGCACGCAAAACCAAAGCCAAAGGCAGTGGTTGGTATGTACGCTATGGGTGGTCACTTTTTGGTGTGTATTTTCACTTCATTTCGTAAATTCAAGCTGTTCATTCGGTTTGGTCGCCCTGTCCAGACGCCCCACTACCTCTCCCCTAAACTCAAGCCCTTTTTCCGTGGCCGTGAGCTCTTAGATCCGAACTTGTTTTCAGAATATCTCTACCCTTGTTCCCGAGACTTGAAAGTGACAACGGACTCCCCACTCTCTTATCATCCTGCCTCATCTTCAACGCCAGGTTATCCTGCGAACTCACGGATGCTTCTAACGCGGCTGTACCTCCAACTTGGTGTTTTCCTGGACTACTATACTGGCCAGCATGAATCCAGTCTCAGTGACAGATTGCGCACGTCCTCAGGCATTGCGTTGGAAGACTCGTGCACAAGCTACCTCGATTTAACCACAGAGAAACTCATGCAGCTAATCCCGGAGCGTCATCACTCGCTCTTTCCTCAACTCGCCGTGACGTCTGATTGGCCACCTACGTATCTCTTCCACGGCACACTAGATACAGCGGTGCCCGCCCAGGAGTCCCGTAATATGAAAATGCTGCTCGAGGAGGCTGGCGTACGCGTCAAGCTGGACATTTTTGACGGGCAAGAACACTCGTTTGATTACGATCCGCTTGCCGAGGTGATGTATGGAGCGCATTTTGACTTGGTTGGAGAGTTCTTGAAAGAATGCTTAGGCCCGAAGGCTGGAATTCCCCCGTAGCCTTCACACTTTACCAGAATTGAAATGCGGTTATATAGTAGACGTCAATGAATAAAATGATGGAGGAGACTTGCCTGGAAGGAACGAGTGGAGATTGGGATACGCGAGAATTGAGCCGCACACAAGTCATGTGATGTAGTCACTCAAGGACCCTATACCGATGGCCACAGATGCTCTGCGTTCGCAAGTTGCAGCCAAATGGCAAGATGCTTTCACCCGTCTCAACCGGGGACAAAATGGCATTTCTGGACTCTTGACATTCAGTCAGGTATACACCACCCCAAGGACCTTTCATCAGCTATTGCTGATTTGATGACACTCGAAGGCATGGAATCTCTCCACAGAGTTCTTGCGGCCAAAGGATTTGACGGACCCAAACCCTCCAAAGAAGTACAGTACGTTTATCTTTTCCCCCGCTTGGAGGAGTCGTTTATGATACAAGTGCAGACATGGAAAACGTGAGGGCTGCATTTGACATGGTGAATCAATGTAGGAGGCTCCCGGTGATGCTGGAAACTTTTCTTGGTGAGTGGCTCATTCACGTTTGACGCGTTCTGAAAACTCTGGTATGATACTCATTGGGGGTCTTAGAGGACATGCGCCAGCACTACTATCTCATAAACCGTGATGTAATGCAATATATGGCTCAATACGAGGTAGGGAGTGTCTTAGAACCCGCGACGCCAGAATACTCAAGGACTGATTATAAGGAAACCTCAGACCCGGAGATCATTGCAAGGCTTGTGACTCGACTGAGGGACTGGTACAAAGCCTGGTCGCCAATCCCCGAGTGAGCAAACATATTATTATTTTGGATCCTGATCCCCTACCCCTCGTTATTTACACAAAAACCACAGGTTGGGACATACTATTATCTCCGCCTACACCCTCAACTTCCAAACGCACCTGTTCTCTATCCTGCCGCCCGTATTCGCGCGAGGCTTTAAAGCACTTTGCGCATCGACTCTTTCCCAGCCCTATATCGACGCCGGGCCGCCCAATATGCGATATCCGGGCGTCTGGACCGCCTTTGAAATGCTTGGCCTCATCGACCGTTACGAGTCGCTGATCGCGAGCGTTGGATACGAATACATTGAGGCACACATTTTAGAGGTCTGTGCTGAGAAGTGGGCAGAACCAATGCTGAACGGCTTGAGGGATTGGATGTCAGCCAAGATTGTACCGTGGATGCTTTTGTCTTATGCTCGGAGTGCTTCTTCCAGTGGGCGGACTTCATGTTCTAGTTTCCTTCTCACCTTGTTAATGTCAGTTTTTTTACGCAGTGGTGGAAGTACGTACTCTGCTGCAAGGTGTTGGCCAACGATTTGACTTCCACATGAACAAGACGTTGTGTGATTTACGGTTGATTTATACTCCTCTCTGTGGTGTTCCATTTTCTCATTTCTTTTACAGAATGAAGGAGATCTTTGACATCATCATCGACTTTCCTGAATCCATGGGTGCACTACAGGATCTGAGGGTGTGTGTTGTACTCAGTCGCCGATGACAATGTCGATATTGAACGAACTTTTGCCAGGAGTGCATGCAACGTGTCGATCAACGGGCTAGCCTGATCAAGGCTTTACGAAAAGCGTGAGTCACCGTACAGTGATTTTGTATCCTTGCCTGAGGCTATTCACATCAACAGACATAGGAAACGATTACTTCACCCCGGCGCTGACACCAAACTTATACTTTCACAATATGTGTCAACCATCAAGTGTCTCCGTATCATTGACCCCCCCGGTGTATTGTTATTCAAGGTCGCGGATCCTATCCGGCGATATCTACGGTTTGATTCACTCTGTTTAGTCTGCTTCAAAATCTTATTGTGTTCCAGGGAGCGTCCAGACACCATCCGTAGTATTGTGGCCAACCTTGTTGGAGACGACGAGACTGGCGATTCCCTGGTGGACGAGAATGAGCCCATTCAGCCTCTCCAGTATGCGGAAGTGGAAGACTACACGGATCCCAACTGGGAGCCCGAACCCATTGATGCTGGACCTGGTAAGTCACACATTTTCCTCGCATAACAACTTTTTCATGTGACCACTCTGACTGGTTAGATTTCCGCACGAACAAACCGAGTGATGTCATAAGCACCCTCGTTAGCATCTACGATTCAAAGGACCTGTTTGTGAAGGAGCTGCAGGTTTTGCTTGCACAGCGTTTGTTGGCTATCAAGGACGGAAAGTTCGACAGAGAGGTTGGTATTTTTGTGCAAATGCTGCCCATCAATGGCTCAGAGACCGCTCCAGCGTCGTAATATTGAGATCCTCAAAATTCGCTTCGGGGAAGCAGCATTGCAAGTCTGTGAGGTGATGTTGAAGGATATGACAGATTCGAAACGGATAGACGACCACGTACAATCCCAGAAAGCGGTACGCTTCATATCCTTGTTCCCCCGAGGCTGTGCATCATGTTCTTTCCCGGCTGATAGTCGATTGTGCATCCAACAATTATCTCACGTCACTTTTGGCCGACGCTGGAGGCAAGCGACATCGTGATGCCTGGACAGTTCCACACGTGCGTATCATATATCTGTCGTACCATATTCATGGTGTTCTCTGCTTATGGCTACTGTTAGACTTCAAGATCAGTATGCCAACCAATTTTCGACGTTCAAACCAGACAAGAAACTCCGTTGGCTCCCTCATCTCGGTACGGTTCACTTGCAATTGGAACTCGAGGATCGGACTATCAGCGCAGACGTCCCACCTTTGGAAGCTGCTTTCATTGAGTTGTTCTCCGAGAAAAGTAAGAATCATAACATTTGGCTCCCGTCTTGAACTTTAGTTTCGATGCGATATCAGACATGTGGACGCTGGATGAGCTCAGCTCCCGAGTTGGATATGTGGATCGGACCGCTGCACTCAAAGCTCTAGTAACTTGGGTCGATCTAGGCGTTTTGAAGGAGGACACGGAAAACAGTTTCAGGTTATTGGAGATCTCAGAAGAGCCGACACCTGGTGCCAGAGTTGCGTCTGGTCAGTAACGGAACTCTGACTCTGAGGGCCTACGTCCTGGATTACTGAGCGTATGCCAATTTTGCAGCTCCCATCGATGAACCCCTACCAGTTGTGGGTGTGCAGCAACGACAGGCTGACAAAATGAGAGTCTTCTGGAAGGTTCGCAATTTGCTCTCGCCGCTTACTTATTCACTTACTCTTCTATTCCCGTAGTTCATAGAAGGAATGCTTACGAATCTGGGATCGCTTCCTCTGGATCGAATACATACTATGCTCAAGTTCGCTCCTGGCTATGACCGTAACATGGAACAGCTAGCTGCATTTATGGAAGCTGCACGGAGAGAGGGGCTTGTCGCTGGGTCGGATGGGATATGGAGGCTTAATCGTTAAAGCCGGCAATATATACTTATAATTAGGGAGCGCCGAAAAGTGTGACCAACGCCGTGACATGGTGCTCTAATGGCCTCCGTGGACGGGACGTCTCTCGCTGGAGGGGACAGCGAGGACGATATTGACTGGGAAGAAATCGACGTTCCTCAGCAACGGGATATTGAAATTACTCTTCAAGATCGTCCGCACAGAGATATCACCGACTCCAAGTGTGTACATACTTCAATTTAAATCTTAGAGTGACCCTTTCATCATAGAACGCAGGAAGAAAAACGTTTCTCATGCTGAGCGTCTCGTACGCATAGACTGCCATAAAATACACACGGTCTGTCTCCTTGCGAATGCTTCGGTTCGTAACAGGTGGATAAACGACCCTTTATTGCACGTACGTTCATTCAATCGATACAAGCTGCTATTAAACGCGTCCTTATACTGCCAATTAGGCACGCTTGTTGTCTCTCACCCCACTCCCTCTCCAAAACGCTTTTGCGATGATCCACAAGTCCCGAGTACCTGACCGGAACAAACGCGGCCGCCTATTCGAGACTGCCATTACGCACCTCGTTGAATGGTGGACTAACACTTATTTTCAAGTAGATTTCACGGGCCACATACGCAACAGCACATTCGACGAGGTACAGAAACAAGTCGCTGGTTTATCACTGGAAGCTGTTGTCAATTTGGTAGAAAGCGAGGAAGAGTCGGAACCCATCCGAAGTCCAAAGAGCCTGATGAAGCATGCTTTAATGCGGAGCGGATCCCGTGATACGAGTGCACAGTTGTTCACTGCACTATGCAGAGCGCTTGGGATACCTGCGCGGTTGGTGGTCAGTCTACAGAGCGTACCGTGGCAAGGTGGGGTGGGAAAATCTAGAACGAAAACGAAGGCTAGTAGGAAGAAGAATGATAAGGGAGTCTACGCGGGGAAAGGGAAAGGAAAGGAGCGTGCTGTGGAAGACGTCGAAGAAAATGAAAGGAGTGACGATAACATGGAGGAGGTCGAGATACCGGGCACACCTGCAGGGAGAGACGTGAAAGGGAAGGAAAAAGAGGGATCGTTCGCGGGCGAGGGACAACGTCTCGATGGAGGGACCATCAACATCGACGAAAGCAAAGGCAAAGAGAAGGCAAAGCCGGTGATCAACCTCCGTAAAACTAAGAGCAAGGGGCAGATGCTCGGCACACCATCGACACCACGAATACAAGGTGCATAAATCTTCCGTACTATAGCCGTACACTGGCTGTTTATGTTTACTCGCTCCTTCCTTCCCCTATAGCCTCTCCAGACCCAATAACTACACCTCCTGTCTTCTGGACGGAAGTATTTTCCCGTGCTGATTCCCGCTGGCTCCCCGTCGACCCAATCCGCTTTATTGTAAACAAACGAAAGGGTTTTGATCCTTCTACGGACTCAACATCGGCAGTGAAGCAAGAAAACCGAATGCTATATGTAGTGGCGTTTGAAGAGGACGGGTACGCGCGGGATGTCACACCCAGATACGCCAAGGAGTACATGGCTAAGGTCGCGAAGGCTCAAGGGGCTGGAGAACGACTGGGAAGGCGGAAGGAGTGGTGGGAACGTGTTGTGAGTATAGTGCGAAGACCATATCGATTGGTGAGTCGCGGCCGCTCGGGGTGTAAACTCTAATTCAATTGTGTGATCAGCTGAGGAACGATCTGGAGGACGAAGAACTGCAAGAGACCCAGTTGAGGGAGGGGATGCCTACGTCTATGACTGGTTTTAAGGATCATCCGCTGTACGTAGCTACTACCACTTCTCCTACTGATTCATCTGTCATCTCACCTCGTTGCGGATTTCTGTAAGCTACGTCCTCTCTCGACATCTCAGACGAGACGAGGTTATTTATCCCCTAACGGATTTGGGCAAATTCCGAGGCGAGCCCGTTTATTCCCGCTCATCCGTTTTCGCCCTCAAGACAGCAGAAAACTGGATGCGAATTGGCCGTAAGGTGAAGGAGGCATGTCAACCGATGAAATGGGTAAAACAGCGCGCAGCCACGGTCAATAAGCGGAGAGAGATTGAGATCGCCATGGAGTTGAGCAGGGCAGGCGGAGAGGGTGCTGGCGAAGGTATGGAGGGTGGCGTGATGCAAGGCTTATATGCGAAGAACCAGACGGAACTTTATAAACCCAACCCTATTATCAACGTAAGGCAGATGCTCCTCTCGTTGCGTATATATCTGATGCTGAGTTCTGCTGCAGGGTAAAGTGCCTAAAAACGATTTTGGCAATATCGATTTGTACGTCCCATCAATGTTACCTGAGGGAGGTGCCCACATTCCGTGTATGACTATTATTTATGCTCGAGACCTTAACACTTACATCAAGTCTTTTGAAGTCAAGGGTGTAGTGAAAATTGCCAGAAAACTAGGCTTCGATTATGCTGAGGCAGTGGTATGCTTTTTTTTCGTTGTTACGAATATGTCTTCCTCATATTTCCGCCCCATTAGACGGGCTTCGAGTTCAAGAAACGGAAAGCCTTTCCAGTAGTTCAAGGGGTGGTTGTCGCGGCTGAGAATGAAGCGGCCTTACTCGAGGTATATTTATCTTCCCTTCTGCACACTATCGCACGAAACCAGCTCTTGACGAATGTCGGTACAGGCATATTGGGAAGCAGAAGAGTACGCCGATGAGAAAGCGCGTATCAAACTTCAAGATCGAGTTCTTAAGCGATGGAGTCGTCTAGTGCAAGGCCTTCGGTTACGGAAGCGATTACAAGAGCAGTATGGCGCGGAACCAGGGCAGGAAGGTACCCATGTTATTGATGGAAAAAAGAATGGCCAAGTCGAAGTAAGCTACGGCTTTCGTCGTCGTACGAGATTGTCGACTCATAGTCCAACGGCCAAGATTGTCCACGATAAGCAGGGGGGTGGCTTTCTTCTTGCGGCAGACGATGTTGTGGAGCCGTATCATTTGCCCAAATACCAGCACATCGCTCCGTCATCCCCACCTATATATCAAACCAACCCTGTTAAGGATGATGACGGGCCAATGACATTCGAGGAAATCAATATTAATGAGTTCACGCTCGACACCATGGACGACGATCAGGACGAGGACATGGAAGAAATACCACCTTTCCCTCAGTCACTGCAGACAAACGGACCACCGAAAACCATGCAACAGGTGGCTCAAGATGCTGCGCGACACCAGCGTCGAAACAACCCTGCGAAGTCACCAGTTGAATATCAACCGTCAGCAACATCTGTGTCCACGAACGCACGAACTACGAGGCCGTCTCGTACGACATCTGCAAAAGGGCAGGTCACGTCTAGACCTAGACCGAAGAGAAAAAGGATCAGGAGCGGTTCCGTTTCGGACTCTGAAACAGAAAGTCGGCCATTGCCAGCGAAACGAGGGAGAGATTCCACTCCTGCACCCACGGGGCGAGTTTTGCGCCCGCGAACACCCAAGAATGCAGCCAAGATACAAGAGAAGAACGAGCAAGAAGCGGCCTTTAAAAGAGCCGTGGCTGACTGAAGATTCAGAGACCAGCGATTGTTACGTTAATTTTATATAATTTACGGTTATTAGGTGACATTCATAATTCATCGTCGAACTGGGGAACTCGGAGGCACCGTACCAGGCAAAAGGCAGGCGAAGGTGAGGTATGAAGTGTGTCCGCGAACTTCGGGCATCACTCTTGATACGGTTTTGAAGGCTGGTAAGGCCGGTGCAATATCGATTTCGTTCGACATTACAGGCATTTGAGGTATTGCCTGAGACGCTAGTTGATTCTGCAGATCTGATGCGTCTTCATCGTCTGTCTTTATCCTTTTGGTGTCGGGCGTGGCATTATCTTCAGCCTCCGCGAGTTCGTCATCCGCATCCCCTTCCCTCTTCCTCTTACCATGTTGCGCATTTGCAATCTGCTTTAACCGCTTGGTCTCTCGCTTCTGTTCGGCCATCTTCAGCTTCTCGTTGATGTCCTCGACGGTTAGCAAAACAGGCACTTGATTAACCTCGTGCGGTCGCAGGAGCGTTTCGAACATCGTGATTTCTGTCCCAATATTATGAGTGGACATGAGAGCTTGCATTATCCATCGGACGTACCGGTAAATCCTGCTTCATTTAAAGCACTGACAGTTCGCAAAACTTGTTCCGTACATGGACTGAAGCAGCATATTCGCGTGGTGCGATCCTTCTGTCAAGGTGTTAGAATGCTGGTAAAATCATTAAATGAAACATACACGGAGGGCTATTTTGGCGTGCTCGACAGCGTCCCACGGAGCTGGTAGATCAAGGAAAACTGGACGAAGGACCTGTATCTTTCAGGTCTCATTTAGCCGGAGGTGAACCATTACGTACCAGAGTCCACGCAGTCTATGACAGTAAAGCCGTCTTTACAAGCGTTGCGGTGAGTGAGAGTCACAACATCAGCCATGCCATGGCAGGCGAACTCCTCTCTGTTTGCAAGATGCGCAATGTGAATGAAGCAAAAGCAAAGAACACGTACCTGGCCTTGGTCGCTCTTGCCTCGTGGAATTCGTAAGACCAAAGGTGACCTGAGGATCCGATGGTCCTAATCACGGAGTGAGAAAAAGACCCTGAACCAGTACCTTTCGAAAGCTTGATAACAAGAATGGTTATAGTGATACTGACTTACGTACCTGTTTAGGGTAGTATTAGGAGTGTCTTTAAAGCATTGTGAAAGCAACGCAGTCATATGACAAAGTCCGAACATGCATAAGTGAACCATTCCGAGAAAAATGCATGTTTCACGTCCAAGTCACAACAATCCACATGATTCATTGCGATCCGATGCCCAGTTTCCCCTAAAAGAAACGCACCTGCTTCAATAACCCGACTTCCCTGCTTTATGTCAAGCCACGAGGTGATGAACGCAATATCAGCAAGATACAAAATCTGGGTTCGATGTGGCAAAGCCATGGTCCACAGTTCAGGAGTTGGTCGGAGGACATGGATAAAGCCCTTGCCATTGCGAGAGCCAACCTTGGAGCCAAAGGGGATTCCAACAAGGTCTGAATGACGATAGAAGCCAAACTTGCTATTGAAGTCTTTGCCTGGCGTGATAAGGAGAGGTTGAATTACATCCCGCGTCTGTAGTACCAATATTTACGTTTGACATACTCTCGAGGGCGACGTAAAAAGTGAAAAACTCACCAACCAAATGATAACCACATCGCCTGGAGCGATCTCGCGAGCCTTGGACCACATAGTCTTACGTTTAGAGGTAATCGTGCCCTAAATCTCCGCAGATTACTTGATCTGATTGTTTCGTTCACGATAGAAGATGCCGTTTTAACGTCCAATGGGCTGTAAACTTGAATAAAACAAGTAAAGGACTAGACAATATTAATGGCCACACTAAATATCCTGGTTTTTGCACACGTACATTCTCGAAAACCTTTGCTGTTCTGGTCGGGCACTCAGAACGCATAATATACCTCAATGCCCTAGCCAGGATTGGGGTCCACTATTCGTACAGGTTCACTACTCAGTCCTTCCTTAGACTTGCTCAACGAAACCGTGACGATGGACAAAAGCCCTCCGTGTGTTTCCTTTAGTACGTCCGTATCTTTTCTGCAGTACATATGGCTGATATCATACATATGTCAAGTTGGAATTGTGGATTTTTCTGAAGATGTGAGTTGACTTGGCTATCGTGCACAATACGTACTTTTTGAGCTCCACACATATGTCACTAGGCGCGATGGCTGTTTCTCACTGATTCTGTAGCCGACCTTTTGGGTGAGACGAGAAGTCTATCTGCGTCTTGTCCTATTGCTGACTCGGTGTGCTCAGGATTTGAACCGGCCGAACTTGTTGGGACACCATCTCTGGAGCTCACCCATCCAGATGAGTTTGCCAGAGTGAAACAAATGCACTAGTGAGTATTCAGTCAGCTTATTCATTACGGATCCACTGAATTCAATTTGACGGCAGCGATACTATTAGTCAAGACAAAGCCGCTGTGCTCGCTTACTTGCGTTTAAAACACAAAGATCCGTACAAGGGCTACATCCTCTGTGGTATTGTTAGTCTGATATTTATCATCGATGACTTCAATTCATCTCGTTGCAGACACGGACTGTCGTTCACAATGTCCTGGTCGGCAGCGTATCTTTCGCGAGTCCGGGACCCAAGGCTTTCCATAATGCCTCTACGGCCCAAGAAGTGGAGATCGTAACGCCAAGCGCTAGTAATTTCGAATTCAGGGTTAGCGTTCGCTCTCGTTCCTTTATTTCTGATCTCGTTCTCATGGATTCTTAGCGATGGAATGACCCATCACCGATGCCTCCAAGCCCCCAGATTTCTCCTGCATCATCTCCAGCCCTTTCAGAGGCTGGTAGCCCCTCTGCTCAAAACCGCGCTAGTAAAAATAAGCCAAAACCATTCCTTTCACTCCCGTCGCAATCAAAACGTACGGCCCTTATTATCGACCGCTTTACAATCAACTCCACCGTCATCTATTGCACAAATGACAATATCCTTGCTACCACAGCAGTCATAGGTCGTAGTTTCTATGATTTTGTCGCGCTCAATGACGAAGACGTTGTTCGGAACTGGATCGATGTCGTCAAAGGGTGGGGAGTGAATGAAAGAGGACAGCCCAGTGACGGCGGGTTTGGGTTTGGAAGGTTTTCGCTACTTGTAGATAGGAGAGATTCCTCGTATGCAGCCGTGGTTTTTCTCCTTTTGTGTTTGACTGATGCTCATGAACAGCGCTCGAGCCATTGGGCCTCTTACCTCAGGACGTCGAGTTGGACCTCAAACAACATCTCGAGCGGCTTCCCGCGGTCGTCGGGGACAATCTTCGTTAGCATCTGAAGGAAAGACGATATTAGTGGATTCTATTTTTTCCGCACACTCTGATGGACTGATGATTATCCTGCGAAGAGCGCTAGCTACACCGAGCTCATGACGAATTTCTTTGTGATCGATCTCTTTGTTCGTCTTCCGGGTTTTCGACCTTATGAATAGTGATGTGTAATGACTACCACAGCTTCTCATGTGTTTGGTTGTACATATCGCTATCCAAGTTGGTGATACAGTTTTACCCGCCGTAAGGATGCCGCACTGGCAGACATACATATATTATCTCATGATATCGATCACTATATTGAGTAAAAATCTAGGATATGAAATGCTTACTCAGACCTGAGGACCCTGCCAGTGCTTTCCCGCCCCAATTAGGGTAGGCCCTGGATCGATATCGAAGACTCAGAAAGGGTAACTCAAAAATGGATCCAACTCGTGGTTAATACTGCGCCAGTGATCCGAGCCAAGCACTTGGCAGAGCAACACGTTCACGAAGCTCACCCGAGGAAAGTCATTGGAAGTTATGAGATCTAGAGAGATGAGTTACTGACGTGTGAGTGATGGTTACGCGTCCCAAGTCGTCGTGAACCGCAAACTCATGGAAAATCACGGACTCACGAGTCGACAATAGCTCGATGAGCAAAAGTTTGATTCTAAAAGATTGAGTGATGACCCTTACCGTCGTTACCGAGCAGTATATCGACAAAAGCTTGTCTTGTGCAGCTACCTGGTTACAATGTAGCGACCTTGATCACTAACGATATTATTGATTGGCGGCCCTTCAGTTCAAGATTATCACCGTGTATACTTGTACGAGCTCAACCGCGACGTTCACTGGTAGTTTTCCACGACTTATCTACAAGTTATCCGCTATTGTTGAAAGCCGAATCGCACGGGATGGGAAGATCCGAGTCGCGCTCATACCGTGACTTCGACTCGGAGTCAGTTCCTCGAGTGGTCAAAGATGAACAACGACGAATCTTCCGACGCACTTGTAATCTCGTCCGATCCGCTTCATGTGAGTCATGGTCACCGTCATTTCTTGAGTCCAATCGCTCAATCGCTGGGTATCTTTGACAGCCTGCTAATTTGATCCCGGAATTATGTCGCAATTTCTATCAGCTTGGCTGGGTCACTGGCACGGGCGGCGGTATTAGCATCCGCACAGGGCAAGTGATTTATAGGGACGATTGCAATGTACCCCACCTGAGATCGTTGCAGTGATAAAGTGTTCATAGCGCCTTCTGGAGTGCAGAAGGAGCGTATTCTGCCATCACATATTTTTGTCCTTCCATTTCCTCAATCTGCCCCGTCTCCCCATACCGACCGCGTTTTCCTCCGCCGTCCTGCCCTGAATCTGAAGGAGTCAGCTTGTACGCCGTTATTCTGGAATGCGTTCGAACTTCGGGGTGCTGGCAGTTGTATTCACACTCATTCGCAGAACGCAGTGATGGCTACATTGCTGTGGCCCGAATCTGCCTTTCGCATCTCGCATCAAGTGAGTTATATTGATCCTGGAGGGTTCCATCTACATCTTCATTTTTTTTGCATTCGTAGGAGGTATTTGTGTCCATACTCGGTGCCTTCATAATGACCTGAGCATGATGCACATCAGATGATCAAAGGTGTTCGTATAGGCGGTACCGGAGCCGCCTTGTCGTATCTGGATACCCTTGAGCTTCCAATTATTGAAAATACACCAAACGAGGAAGATCTCAAGGACAGCATGGCAGTTGCAATGATCAAGTACCCTGATGCTGCCGGAGTCCTCGTTCGCAGACATGGGGTTTATGTTTGGGGTTTGTTGTTCATCATTGACGCTGTGTTCTCAGAAAACTGACCGTCCCTTCAGGGCTAGATTGGGAGAAAGCCAAAACCCAGACAGAGGTGGGACTATGCCCATACCTTCCCGTATAACCACTAATGTGATTTGCAGTGCCTGGACTATTTATTCGAAATCGGGGTGAAAATGAAGTTGGCAGGCCTTCCCGCTGTATTATAATGGCCGGATCTACCTGGCTACTTTTCTGGTTCAGTTTTACATCCATGGGTCATTCCCTGGGTGTTAAGTTATTTTATACGGCTGCTGGAGCTGCTCTCTTGTCAATGGTGTTATCATTCATACAAGATTGGGTGGTAATTATTTTTACAATGTTTTTACAATGTTTTTCTGACCGGTGCAGCATTCTACATGTACTCGACACGTGGGCGCAGATTCAGTAACGTCGATATCGTAACACTTACCAGTGAAGTTTCTATTCACTGTGATTCGAGAGATTCCAGGTCCTCGGGGAGCCGCTATCTACCTTTCCGCACCGATACATATAAGCCCTCAAGCCGGGCGGGCCCGCCAATTCGAAGGCTCGCTGGGCGATGATGATCTTTGGACCCTAAAACGATGGCCCCACAGCACATTGCATCTCAAAGTCCATGTCTCGGAGGACCCTCGCATAGATTGTTGAGATGTTCTTAACTCTATTTTGAGGGACCATAGGCCTATCTTACTCCATAAGAAACGAACGGGCCGGCCGGTAACTCGACAATCTTCTTGAATCGCTTGTGCAGTGTCTTTGGGGTCGGACCTCTTTGAAGTTGATCAACTTGACGGTTCTGCCGACTCCAAACAAAGGCGGCAGAGTTAATTGACGCTGACACAGTTTTCCGCCTGATTCATGGAGCGAAGACCTGAACTGATAAGCCATATATGTATCTTACGTACCAACGTGAGTTGTACTGTTCCGACCGTTCGATTGTTATCCTCCAGAAGAAAGTTGATTTTACACTCTGTCATACTGCTCGCAAAAAAGCAGCCAAAGTACGCAAGAACACGATAGAATCTAACAAGGGGGCCTCACAAGCACATGTAATCGAAGGTGAACAGATCGTCTGGAACGAGCGCTTCGATGACTCTGAATACAATGATATAGCAAGTCTAGTTGTAGGTGGATGTTAGCGTCAGCCCAAAGCATCACTTCGTCTCCGTCGTGTCCTTGACTACCGACGGAGGTGTTTAAGCATCGCGTCTTCGTCCGGGGCGATGTCGTCTTCGGTGACGGATTTTCCCGACGTCATTTTCTTCCTCTCAGGTCTGGGGACGCCTTCGTAGAGCTGCATACGCCGTAAGTGACCCATGCGCCAGAACTACAGCCGTTAAACAATGATGCAAGTCAGTATTTCATCCGCCATGGGACAACAGTTTTGAAATAACCTCCCCACCTCGGCTTCAGCCTTTGCTTTTGCGACGGCGCGATCGTAATCGCGGAGGGAATTTAGCCAATTTCTCTGCGGTAGTGGAATATGAAGAGCTTCAACCTTCGATTCGGGCCAGGGCTGAATGCCGAGGAAAATGGATAACCCCCTGAGACGCCGTCGATCCCTCCAAGGACCCAGCCGTGGAAACCTTGAACATATACCATCCAAAGCTCTTGTGAGCTCACCTTTTCCTCCATAGGGACAAATAACATCACATTCCAGTGCTGTGGTTCGATAAACTGTTGGCAGTCCAACCGTACTGCTATATTCGACCTCCCGGCGGTCATTGACATCATGGTAAATATTTCCACTAGGAGAAGCGACGTTGTAGCACGACCCATGGGACGTCAAGATGCTCCGGAAGTTTCACAGTCTCGTTCTGCGCTTCACGAACTATAGGTGAGACTCCCTAACTATCATTCGATGGGTTAAATGCACGTTTAAGGACAGAAATTACATACCGATAAGCATGTCTCGTTCTGCGCTATGCAAGCAAAAAATCCCATCCAGGCAACTGGCGCGAATTCGGACTGGCCTGTGCCGAGTTCGCGTGCCTCCAAAGTAGCTTGCACTTTCCCAAAATCAACTCTGTTTTGAAGTTCGCTGAGCAATCGCAATCGAAAGGCGTCGATAATTACTCGGTTTCGAGAGTCGTCAAGCGAATAATGTCGACAGGAGCCTGAGTGCAGTGCCGGTACCATCCAATCCATGCCAAGCATTTCCAAGACAACCTTATACCGGGTACGTGCCATTGAATTATTTTATTCCAGTCCCAGCTTCGATTGTACCACGGGGAGTGAACAGATGGCTCCGAGTCTGTCTATACATCTCGTCTTGATGAGAATTACAAGGCCGACTTCTCGATATCATAGTCTGGCTTGGCCGACCTTCCATCATAGAACTTGAGCTTCAGCTCATCCACGTTATCATAATATCTTATACGAACCTGGTATGCGCATGATTCAATCACTGGCACCTGAAAGTTAAAATCACATCTTTACCTATGCAGTCCACTTCATCACCTTGTACCTCACCCATGCTTTCTCTGGACTCGGAGGTGAGTTCAGAACATCATCATGATATCATGAGTGGCTTTCCGAGTCAGTTCCTTCTTCCTGCCATGCAATTTTCATTGTCACCCAGGGGCTCCTCAGCCTGAGGTTTGCGTATGAGAGGTTAGTGGTAATACATAGCATTGTACAGTGATTGAAGTACTACCTGTTTGAGGTTCGGCCCAGATGTCACGACTATGGGCTTATGGTTTGCCTCCGTGTTTTCTGCAATCGGCAAACCAAGTCATTCGTGAGTACACTCTGTCTGTCATTCTGTGCTTATCATGACACATCAGTGGCCTCCTTCGTCCGCCGTCATTGCACCCTCTCAAGTATTTACATTCCAAGCTGCGTCCCCCGCCTACACTACCCACTTGCACACCCTCTTTCCTCAACGTACATACCAGCACATCGGGACCCTCCGTCTCC
Source organism: Hygrophorus pudorinus (assembly GCA_003314045.1). Lineage (NCBI taxonomy): Eukaryota > Fungi > Basidiomycota > Agaricomycetes > Agaricales > Hygrophoraceae > Hygrophorus > Hygrophorus pudorinus. The sequence goes on along the minus strand of QLPF01018355.1, from coordinate 2,423 downwards.
CGGACCATCGCCACCTCCGTTAACCGGAATGCAGGCAAGGAATTCGAGTAATTTAAGGGCTACATCATCTATTAGGGGAAACGCGGCGATGAATGTAATGTATAGATATTGGTCTCCGCCTTGAGGGGGATAGCTACGGGACTTTGAATCGAATTTGTATTCATCCTAGCTCTACGTTCTACACGCTGAGGGAGGAAGTGAAAGTACGAGAATTCCTAGAGTCGGCGTCGACCTCCGAAGTGGCTTTGAAGCTTCCGAATCCTCGTTGATATGATTCTGGAGAGTACACCGCTGAGTCAACCCGATGGTTTTTAATTCTCCCCTGATCACTGTGACACCTTCCTATGAAGAACCGTTTCAAGAAAGTTTTCGGTCGTGAGGCCAGTGAAGCAAAGTCGGTTCGTCACATTCCGTTGGCATCCAACATGTTATTTTGCGGTGGTTCTTCAGCATCTCGTCGAAAATCTCCAAGAAACTTCATAGTTTCTATTTCAAGTTGCCTCGAGTGCAAACGAGACGCCAAGCGATGAGGCGAATGCCTAGTGGCCAGCGACAGGCATTTGCCGTTTGACACAGGTTCCATCTTGCTCAGCATCACAGCGATCGTCAACCCCGGGCTCCTGTTCAAACGTTCAAGTCAAGCTCATTGTTGACAAGGTTACACGTTTGCTATGAAGAAACGTTTCAGCAAGGTAAACCTTCATTGCCGGTGGGAGCAGCCACCCCGGTTGCAAATTCTTCAGTACATCTTCCGACCGTCCCTCCTTCAGATACTCCTGCTCCTCCTGCTCTGTCCTCCAGACTGACTTCTCCGCCCCCTGCTTTTCGACTCCCATCGCCTTCACCCACGAATAGATCAACATATCCAGTCAAGCCCACTACAGACAGCCCACACAATTCATCTGGTGGTGCCCGTGATGTTAACGCTTCATATGGGATCCGGCATATTCCACAGATCTCCAACAGCATTGTCGGTGGCCACAGCAACACCAACACGGTCCACAATACTTACAGTTACCGCATCAGCGATCGTACGTGCTCTCTTATCTTGGCTCTGACAGAGAGCTAATAGAACCGTGTTGGCCAACACAGCGCCACCCGCCTTGTTCCTGCCAATACCTTGTCACAATAAGCTTTTCACTGGATGTGATGTTCATCTGGAGACACTTCGGCGGTACTTTGGTCCGCGGGATGCAGTCCCAGCAGATACTTCCTTGTTTACGGCATGGGAGGCGCAGGAAAGACTCAGATCTGTTTGAGGTTCGTGGAAGAAGTTTCCGAGTCCAATCGGTGAGTTGTCTTTATCTTGGCATTGAAATGCCCTCTCAATCCTAATCAGATTCTGGAGAACCTTCTGGGTCGACGCGACCACCGACGAGACCATGGAACTGAGTTTGCAAGACATCGCCACAGATCCAGATGCCCGAGCTTTCGGAGGCGAACGTTCCGCCAACTCCGTCCTTCAGTGGCTTTCCACGGTCAAGCACGATTGGCTGATCGTGTTCGACAATGCGAGTGACGGCGGAGTGGCCAAATATATGCCCAAAGGAAATCCTTTACAAGCCGAAATCCCCATTTAGCACGTCTGATGTCGGCTGGGGACCGCATCGGGGTTAAGAATATGGAGGAGGAAGATGCTATTTCGTTGCTGCTCAAGTCCGCCGGAATAGATGAACCCTCTACACAAGCCAGGCAAGCAGCGGGACTGATCGTGGATGAACTTTTCTATCTACCATTAGCCGTCGATCAAGCCGGAGCCGCAATCGCGTCGGGTCTCTGCGTTATTAATGACTATTTGCTTATGTACTGTCAACGCCGTCAGGAACTGTTGGCGGATCCTACGTTCAAAGGCGCTTCGGGTTATGGTCGTGCGGTATACGGGACATGGGATTTGTCCTTCACGATGATTAGGAAGATGGGCACCCGAGATGCAGAAAGTGCCATTTTCGTTTTACGAACTTTCGCATTCTTCCACCATGAAAATATCACGGAGGAGATAATCAAACGGGCTGCGGAGGCATCTGAGGAAAGAGCGAGCAGCTTGCCGTCTCAGCTTCTTCGACTTGACCAGACAGGAAGCTGGGATGCTTTTTTCTTCCGGGGGGGCATCCGCATTCTCCTGTCTCTCTCGTTGATTAGGGGAGCGACGGTCCCCGGTATTTATTCTTTGCATCCCTTAGTGCACTGCTGGAGTCGCGATAGCATGTCGGACGAAGAACGACGGACCAGCTCTTCTCTTGCGTCCGCCTTACTGTCATCCTCTATTGAATACCGCTTCACCAGCGATGATTTTGCATATCGTCGAATTCTTATTCCTCATGTCAAAGCCATCAAGTTGGGAAATCAAGTGTCCTACGACGACAAGCGGTATGGGGCATTTGCCCTAGTCTTTTATGGAGCCGGGCATTGAAAGGAGGCAGAGG
>QLPF01018349.1:0-12367 GCA_003314045.1 Hygrophorus pudorinus | reverse complement strand
TGGAGTAGAGGGAAAATGTTGAGGGACCAGTTGGTCCACCCCCCTAACTTCTGGAAGTCTCGAAGCAGCCAGCGTTGGCAAGGTTGTGCAAACTTACAGATTGCACTGAGCAGCTCTTGCAAAGAATCTGGAGGCATTGTGATCAACATTGCGATGGTGTCCACCTGGAAACTGATGATGTGCAAAGATGTGCCAAAGAGCTGTTTGGACTGCTCACGCGGGATGCCCAGCTCATCCCAGAGCTGGAGTAACTTGACCTGTTTCTCTGGTAAGAAGGAGTCATAAGGTTCATATAGCTCGAGGTTTCCTGCAAAATCCCATGAGAACATGTCATCAACATAAGCAAACATATCTTTGATGTTTTTAATTTCCCGTGCAATCCATAGCACCAGACCCATAAAACAGCACCAGATATGGCTGGCACCACGGTCTCCCCAGATGTTACACCTGTCAATGTACCGTTTCCCTTGGAAAGATATGATCTGGCAGATCTGCCAAAGGGGGTGCATTGGGAGCCGCTGGTAAGCCTGTGAAACATCAGATTCGAAGAGGGTTAGTTGGTCTCCAGGATGGAGTGAATGTGTGTGGCAAAGGGCCAATCTGAGGTCATGCATGTTGTCCAGTACCACAGAAACCTTTTCTCGTGGGATAGATGAGTTGAGTGAGTGCGGTTTAGCGCTGTGGTTGAGGACAACACACCATTTGGTGGTGTGTGGTTTTGGGATCACAAAGAGCGGCATACTGAACATGCTGGGAAGTAAATCCGGGCCGAAAGCATCTGAGTACCTCTTTGCAGCAAGTTCACCTTGGATGTTGTTAAGTACAGTTATGATGTGCACATCCTCAATAGGATAACGGTCTGAGTTGTCCCAAGTGAGGGGGAGTTCGGGGTCAGAGGTGTCGGCATGGGGCCAGAAACCCTCACGAAGTTCTTTGCAGACCGAGATGATTAGCACACGGTTAGGATGATCAGAAAGGTAAAACTCAAAGAGATTGAAATTGATTGGGCAAACAATTTTGAAAAGCTCGGGGTGCATTCTAATCATTCTGCATGCAGTTTCTGTGTGTGGGGCTGAGATGGGAGGATCAGGAAAAGGAGGAATAGTCAGTGTAGCGTCCACTGATAGTACACACAGACAATCACTGTCAGCCCAAACGAGGTTTCGGGCATACTGTGGTCGTGAAGTCCATTTTTCGAACAGCTCACTTTTTCGGTAATCCGGGACAGCTGGTTTTTGGGTGGTCATTTGAGCGGCAGTCACTGCAGGTGTGGGTGTAATTGCACAATGTGGTGGGGTTAGGGCATCTGCCTTCGTTCCATTGCCAACAGCTCTCCTGTTTCCGTTGAGTCATGTTTTGTGGGCGTATTGATGAGCTATTCAAAGGTGGCCCGGAGGACTGAATCCAGAGGATGTAAAGGTCGGAGAAACTGTTGTGGTCAGACAGTTCGAGGTCCTGACGCTGCCCGACTCGCACGTGTATGGCTCTGTCAAATTGGATGAGTGTGAATAGGTAAGGCAGCGAAGATGCCGGTAATATACTCCCCGTGCCCTCGCAACTCGGATTCTCTGTGGGGAAAAATTAAGACAGTTGCTTGGATAGTTTTATCCCAAGCAATAACCCATTCCCCATGTGTTCAAATTTGCCAGACTGGTGCTGCTGCCCTGTCCGAAATTTGGACAGATCCCACCTTTTCTAAGGTTCTGTCCTCATGTATGACCGAATAAAGCCCCGAGATAATGTGGTCGAGGTTGACGGATTGGCCTGTGAGAAGATTTGTCCATTCAGAGTCCAGGAATTGGGGACATGAGAAGGAGTTGAGCAGAGAAGACTTAGTGGTTTTTGGATCTCTCCCAATGTTTTTGAGGATAGATTTGGTTTTCTTGAGCTTGTTGGATAAGATTTTGTTATATGAATTTTCTTGGATTGTCCACGGTAACACTGTGAGGTCGATCTTCTTGCTTGGTCATTTGGCATCATTGTCATCGTCACTTTCTGGTGTTTCAGCTCAGACTCGTTTCCTAACCTTTCCACTTCTCTCTTCATGTTTGTCGGCATTGGGGATGATAGTTGCTGTATAAGAGGGAGTTTCCTTGTTCCCATTCGGTCTATCAAGGGCATCTCCGGTGTTCAGGTTTGCTGGATGTTCTTTGACTTCCTTTTCTAATCAATTCCTTCCTTCGGGTTTCCTTCCGGTAACATTGACAAAGTGCTCGTGCTGGTCAAGGATCAACATATATGATTTGAAGGCTTGTTGGTATGGTCCTCCTTCAATTCCTGGCAGGACCTTTCTGAATTTGGCGATAGCGAGCTCTTTCGGAATGTGGCCGTCTTTGAATTTTTTAATAATCTCTCTGCATCATTTGTTAATGTCCTCCCCTCATCCTTCTGCATTACTTCCGCTAACAATTTGAGATCCCTCCATGTCATTTGCCGATTGTGTCCTAGATAGGTTTGCTTCATCTTGTCCACTCATTGGTTCTTTATTGAAGGTACTGATTAAGTAGTAGAATAAGCGCCAAAAAAGGGTGAGGACGGCAAGGTAGGGAATCAAGTCCGAGAAAAAAGAGACGAGATGAAAGTGAGCTAGTAAGTTAACTTAAATGTCTGTTCGAAAAAGGGGGAAAGAGAAAGAAGACGAGAAAAATGAAATGAAGAGACAGGGGAGAAAAACAGGCGAGACAAAGACTGTTCGAGGGGTAGCAAGGTGAACAAGCGACCTGCAAATGGAGCCGATGATTAGACTTGTATAAAATATATTTTTAAACTCGATTTACTTTTCTGATACCTTTTTCAACAGCTTTTTCATCTTGATAGCCCTTGAACAACCTGAGGTGACACTTGAAGTAGAGGGGCACCGTGTGCTAGTAAGTGTCAGCCTGAGTGAGGGAGAGTGGGAACAGGTGAGGGAGAGAGTGGAGGGGGGGTGAGGGGATGACAGCCAGAGATGTGGATATATCTCTGGCAGGGAAAGCTGAGGCTGGATGTGCACGAAGTGTGTGTATATATTAGAGGTATACTAGATAGACTAAAGGAGTGTCTTACCTGGAGGTGCATGAAGTGTGTGACCTCCAGGTGTAGTAAGTGTCACAATATAAAGGAAAATAGACAGGGGAAGTCATATACTATATTGTTGAATATAGCTGATCACATTCTGTATATATCTAATAGACGGTGCACATTGCACCTCAATAGACAACACATGTCTGATACAAGTAAGTAAGAAGTTAAAAGAACATACTAAAAGGGAATACTCATTGTGCCTCAGCTTCAACAGAAGTGTGAGGGCAGTGTTCGACGACGAGAAGTATTTAACTATGCTACAGCTGTCATGTGTCTGCTGAAACATGAGTATAAATAAAAGTAACAGAAAAATAAAAGGATAAACGGTGAACTCAGACATGATAGAAACCAGCGTGTCAGGTCATATGACCTTGGGATGACTGTTCTGCTTGTTTACTCCAACACTCCCTCTCAGGTTCCAGAGTCTCAGCATGTCACAGAACAAGGTGAACTTCAGGGCGGCGAGTGGTTTGGTGAAGATATCAGCAACATTGTCGGCCATCAGAATGTAGGTGAATTTTACTGTTTCGTTTTTGACTGCTTCATGGATGAAGTGATAACATATGTCAATGTGTTTAGACCGTATGTGGAATTTGTTATTCTTGGCCAATGCAATCGTGCTCTGATTGTCAGAGCAAAGGAGGGTAGGACTTGGATCTGAGAACTTCACTGTAAGCTCTCCAATAAACTCCCTTCCCCAGAGTATCTCTTTAAGTGAGTGCATTTGCCTGATATATTCTGACTCCATGCTGGAAAGCACCCTACAGCTTGTTTCTGCAAGCTCCAAGTAACTGTGCTGACTCCCATTTTCATCACATTGCCTGATATTGAATGTTGATCCGCCTGCAATGCCCAATTGGCATCAGTAAATATGACCAGATCAGCATTGCCATCACCTCTGAACGTCAACCACAGGTCCTTCGTTGTGTTGAGGTAAGTAATAACTCTCTTCAATGCTTCTCAATGCACCTTCCCTGGGTTCCAAACGAATTGTGATAGTATTCCAACCTGGAACACGACATCTGATCATGTTACCATGGCTGGCCACAAAATGTGCCTGATGGCTTCGGCATACAGTATGCAACACATCTTGAGAGCTTGGGTAGGTGTGGAAGGGGATTAAGGCTAAACACAAGTCCATCCTCGGGCAGCCCTTCCAGTGACTTAGTCCATCTAAGATGGGGGAGCAGACAGTGACAAAATCACGTTAGAGATGGGCCAGCAGACATCGGCTGATATTAGAATTGTAGTTGTAAATGATGGGTCGGCCGACAATAGTATTGTAGTCATAAGCAATGGATTGGCCGATATTAGTATTGTAGTCGTACAAGATGGGTCGGCCAATAATTGAATTTCCCATTGGAGATGGGTGGGCCCATATTGGAGTTTCTCATTGGAGATGGCACTGTAAGACCAAGACCTGTTTAATATAGCTAGGTCACTTGTTGAATTTACCCAATCAACACATTAACTGGTTATTCCAGACATGGTTATTTTGACTGGGTTCACAAATCCACAGGCGGTTGGTGGATTTGCACAAGGTGTAAAAAAGAGGTCTGCATGTACAGAAATGCTTTATCACTACCTAAATATGGAAAAAAAGTTGAGTTACTGTAGTGTAATAGCTTGATTGTGAGAAGATTGAGAAGTGATATGGTTCGATTCCTCATGTGTGCAAAGTTTTCACATGAAAATTTTGTACCAAGCATGAGAGCACCCTATATATATATTTGTTTCTAGTTTAAACCAAGTTTCAAATGGTTTCAGAGAGTTTATCAGTTGCCAACAATGTACATTTGATATATTACTGAGTCATGCGGAGGAAGGGGGGGGGTAGAGAGAGTGACAACATTATATATCAACACAAAAAAAAAGACAAAATCTACAAGGAGACTCCACAAACATATCCTCAACTATGCAACCTAACTCTTTGACGAGCACTGCTATTTCAAGGTGAGCCAAGATAGCGCCAGCCTTATAGCACATTCAAGCACCTGCAATACCCCATCCCTCCACTCTCTCAGTTGTTCCCGTTGTACTCAGCCCTTGCAAGCTTGCCGCTACGGTTGATGACTGCCCACCACCCCTTGTCAATATCCTTAACCCTCCCAACCAAACACTGGACACATGTTATATCAACAACTTCCAAAGGGCTGTAGTTAGAATAGTAGTGCATATCGAGAGAATTACGTGCAAGAATCTTGCAAGGCTTGATTGCTGCAAGAATAAGGGTGGTCGGTTCCAGTAGTTCGAGGATCAGAGAGGGCAGAAGGCAAATAACAATGATATGTTGCAGCTGGCCAAAGAAAGTATGGAGCCAAAATTGCGGCTTGACTCGTTTCTTGGGAGCATGAATATCAACAAGTTGCTCGTTCTGAACGAATGGTTGAACTTGAATCAAATAATTATAAGAGGGCACTCACATGAATATGAGCTGCATCACGGCAATCCTCACTAGGTTTTGTGACTGCACTCGTTTTCATGGTGTCACCACCATCAGTTTGGCAAACACAACCCCATTCTTCGATTGTGGCCACATTCAGGTGCTTTTTTGCGACAGTCTTGGAGATGTCAAAACAAGTTGCAAGACAGGCCGCAATCCTGTTTAGTACCATGTTATCCAAAGGTACATGTCTGCGGGGGGGCAAAAGGACACATGTTGGATCTAAATGAGAAGCCTGTGAGTCAGTATTCAAGCACAAGGAAATGCAGGACAAACAACTATCATCTGAAAATCCAGACTTGATATCACAGTTCAGTGATGGCATAAGCGCAAGTGTATCTTTCAAACCGTAAATAAGATGAATCTGATTAAGGTGTGCATGCTCCAAGACATATTTATCAATGGTGGCATAAGGATAATGGCAGCTCTTGATTGCTGGTTGTAAATGTCCACAGAATCATTCCATAGGAAAAGCCCATGCCGCCCAAACTGGCCCAATGAGTTCGATGCTGTCAGCTATGTGGAGTAGTGTGTGTATGGTGATGGGACAAGTACTAAGGTGATTAGGATTATGCTGATAATAGAGCCTGAGAAACTATATCAATATCAGATGTCTAAATTGGCAATGACAACTCACGTCTCATACTCGGTCACCCATTTGACCATTCCTTTGCGAAGTAACTGTATCTCTGCCCTCAATATTTCAAATTGTAGGCACAGATTGAGTAATTTGACTAAAGCAATGAAGTGGTGGTAATATTTCTCATCCGAGAATTGCCGGCGGAGGAGGACAGGGCCAAGGTAGAGTGTCCAAAATGACCATGTGTCTGCAGTTGTGGATGATTTTGCAGCGGCAACATCGGGGGGTCGAGCACCAAACACACCAGGTATTGAGTCACCAGAGATGGCACCTGCCTTGCCAATGGCTTCCCAAACTTTGGGCATGAGTTGATACAAACCCGTGCCTTTGTCGAGACCTTTGAATTCGCCCATCCAAAGAAGAACCAAATTCTTCACTACATTTTCCCAGATTAAGTGCATGAAATCAAATGGGAAGGATGCCGGGGATGACAATGATGATACACAAGCCAGGATGGGTAAGCTCTTAATCCTGTATTCCTTCATGAGATTCTCTTCGTTGTTATTGGTCAATGAATGTTGGACTTCGTGTGCTTGATTAATGAACTCGGTGTGAGTACAGAGAGGTAGCTTTAAACTGTTGTAAACCTGGGTAGTGGTAGGTGAGTCGAGAACTGCAGGATGATTGGAACAGTTGAGTGAGTTGTTGCACGGGGATTATTGAGAGCTTGAAGACCCCTTATGTTACACATATGACACGGACAGATACCGTTGTGACCCTTCATCCACAGGACCATGGCGATGGCTGGCATATCCCTGAAGACCAAGAGCAAATATATAAACTACCCTTAAACTCAGTTCACCGAGTGCACAGTACCTGTCCATTTAGATAGGTGTGCTACTGGTGTATGGTATGAGTTAAAGTATAGTTTTGTAAATAAGTGTAAATAAAGGGCATATATGCCCGAATTGGTATTAATCATAAAATAATGAATAAATGTAGGAACAGGGTAAAACCCGGTTGCTTACACTCTTCCCCCCTCTAAACAAAGGAAGAGGGAAAGGTCTCGAAAAGAGTACATAAAAGGAAGGAATAAGTGGTGTAACACCACTACGAAAGAATGAGCGTATCTGGCTGGCTCTGGGGTAGGACCACAATAAACATGGCATCAGGCATGCTCCTACAGAGCTGTTTGATAGCCTCTTCAAGCCTGAGTGGCGGACCATGATTTCGTCCTCCATGACAACCTCGACGAGTTTTCAGAGGCTTTTGAATTTTTGTATCAGGACTGGGGCATGACCCTTCCTCCCTTCTCGGCATCACCAAAGATGACTTGGTGGATAATATGAGCGGGCAGAGAGACTTCTGCTTCTCACTCTTTTCAGAGGATGCCAGGTTAATGGCATTTAATTTTTTATTTAAATTAATTGTACTAGGTACAATAGTTACAGTAGAGTTAGTACTGGTTAAGCCCTTGAGGCCAGGATCAGCTTGAGCCGGCAGTAGCGGAGATGCACTGGGGCATGGCCCTGGTGTATCTCCCTTCATCCCATTATCCTCATGCTCACCGCCATGACTGTTTGTATTTGCATTTGAGTCTGGGCGCGAGAGCGTGGTGCCATGGTGCTGTGACGTGGCAGATGAGGCGGTGCGCGGGGAACCTGGGGTGTGTGGGGGTGTCTTGGCGGCTGTTGAGCCATCCGCGTGAGCAGCTCCAGCATACTCGGCGGGCATGCCAATGTCCATTCCCAGCGTCAACATGACATACACGTCTGGGGACGTAGGGTTAGGCGGTGGAGCCGGCGGCAGAGTTGGGCTGGCGGGCAGGGATGGGACCGTGCCGCTAGGTTGTGAGTCGTTCAAACGCTCGGACTGTGTGTTCGGTGTTGTTCCAGAGCCGGACAACACTGTCACCGGCGTGCATTCGGCTGTAAAACCGTCTTCCGACATTGTAGAGACTGGCTGGGCCATCCGTGTTTGGAGATGAGCCGTTGGGCTGTATAATGGCTATACGCCACACAGGCATGGCCTGTGTAGGTTTGTTGCCAACCGACACGTTCGGGAATGTGGGTTGGGCAGTTTTAGCCTGATGGCTGAACTGGGCGGATAACGACTCACTATGTCTGTCACCTGGCAATTCCTTCCTCATCTTTCGGCTTCCCACCTCGTATCCGCAGCCGATTGCCTTCGCATTCGTGTCTTGGAGCATGGTGGTGGTTGGCATAGTCGGTAGGGAGGCGGATGGGTAGGTGAGCGATGACACAGCCTTCATATCTGGTGACATGGTGGTGCATTCACTCGTGTTTTGCTGGCTAGCTGCTATGGCTGGGGTGCGACGGTGTTCGTGGTTGTTTGGCTGCTCCGGAGTGGAGTTTCCTGCACTAAGGGACAGGCCAATGGCCTCACATGCTTTCACATACATGTCATAGTTGACATGGTCCCGGAAGTGGCAGCTGTAGTGGTCCAACCATAAAGCGGTCACCAACGACCGGTGTTCATGGTCTTCAGCAGCCCATTGGTGCTCGAATTTGATGAACTTGAGTGTGGAGTTCATGAAGTAGGAGGCCTCTTTGGCCCACATTTGAAAGCCAGCTGCAATGCAGGAATGCATGTGCTTAGCATCAACGCCAGCTCTCGCTAACAAGAGGCGCTGTATTAGCTGCCTGGTTGGGTTTTTATTGTATAATTCAAAAGGTGCAGGGAGCACATCCCAAGATGGGAGTGCTCTACCATCAAACCAGTAAACTGGCATATCTAAGTAGTTTTTTTTTGCTCTTCAACAAATGAAGAGAAACTTTGCAGTTTGTGCAAAAAAGTATAAACTACCCTTAAACTCAGTTCACCAAGTGCACAGTACCTGTCCATTTAGATAGGTGTGCTACTGGTGTATGGTATGAGTTAAAGTATAGTTTTGTAAATAAGTGTAAATAAAGGGCATATATGCCCGAATTGGTATTAATCATGAAATAATGAATAAATGTAGGAACAGGGTAAAACCTGGTTCCTTACAAAATATGCACAACGAGCAAAATGCAAGTTCGAAGATTTCTCGAAAGCGACGACCCCGACTGCAAGTTTCAGTAATTCCATCACAAGAAGCCAAAGAAAGGAGTCAAAATCTTTTGGCATTTTCGGCCCAGGAACAATGCCTAGACAGAGGATGTTGCACATGTGGAAATGAATCTCCAGTGGAAGGTTGTAGTTGAAAATAATAAGCAGCCAAGTGGTTTTTGTACGGCATCAGAATGGTGCAAAGCCATCAGTAGAGAGACCCAGAGCAATGTCACGGGGATCTGAGAAGAATGTGTGTGGAAGGGTTCAGCCATTGACCTCAACATGCCTGTCCTTCAAATCCCGATAGCATAGACAGTTGAACATGTCGGTAATGTTATCAGGAGCATGTTTGTGCTCATGAGCATGATAGCACATCTTCTGGGCTTCTTCAGTATTCTGATACATTCTGACAAGCCGTGGAATAAGTGGGATGTATGAAAATATCTTGCACAGCTGGCCAGCTGCATTATATTGAGGTTCATTGCAATAAGGACAATGTATGAGAGTGGTGTGAGGACCGGTATAGCAGCAACATGAGTTTGGACAGCAATGATATAATGCAGGCTTTATGCCAGACAAGAAGGCGACCCGTGACTGGACACATTTCAAACTTGGGATGTTGTTGCCAGGGAATGCAAATGTGAATTTGGTGAAGGTGGAATCATCAAGATAGTTGTCGATTTTCAATGCATATGCATGTAAAAGTGCCAAGTCTTCATCAGAAAAAGCATCACCTGTGGAGATATTAGTGTTGGCGGCAAGAACTAGCACAATTCTGATTCACCGATGCCTGTGACCTCTTGGTCAAAGTTTTCGCCTAAGGCACCCTCTGCGGATAACCCACCACACATTTCCATGTCATCCATGTCAGGAACATCACCCCAGAAAAACTCGTCCTCGTCCTCATCGGCTTCAGAACCCTCTGTGTCATCCGACACATAATCTTCTACCTGTGCTTGCATTGAGTCTGGCCAGACCTGTTTTTTGATGTTTTCTGTGGCTTTGACGATGTAAACTTTGCAGATATTGAGCAGTAGTCCATCAGCTTCTGGCACATCATTCTGCTCTCCATCCATCCAAGTCATCTAAATCCTCCATCACAACATCACTGACAGAGTCTGATGGCAATGTCTGATCATTCCTGCCACCTGTACTTTTAATAGCTTTGACGCCCAACTTGAGTGATGTGAGTAGGCTTGCTGCAGCAGCATGAACACGAGGCATGGCTTGAAGTCCTCGGTGTCGCGTCAAAGTTCGTGCTGACACCTGCTTATCACAGCATGGGCACAAAAACTTTCCCCTGACAAGTGGACACGAAGTTAGCAATGTTGTAGGACTGGTTTTATGACTCACTGGATGTATTGCCCACCATGGCAAAGACTTGGTTGTAGGTCAGATGACTTGTCAGCAGTTTCTCGGGGTAATCTGGTGATTTTCTTAGCGAAATCGCATTAGCTCTACCCATTAATAATGGTCAGGAAGAACCCACCCCTTCTCAAATCCGGCAGCTCCAAGAAAGCTAGCTCCCAGGGAAAGACCAAGAAAACTGCTGGGCCTATTGCAAAGACAGCAGCAAAGAAACATGTTATCAAGGCAACAAAGAATCAAGTGATCCCTGGTCAACCTGTCGAGGTTCCAGTCGAAGACAAACTGAAGACGCTAAAAGGTATGCATCACTCTTAAAGCTCTAGTCATGTTTATCCTGTTTCAGCTGCATTTGCAATAGAAAAGGCAGCATGCATTGTGGCTGAAAAAAGTTAAAAATCAATTAATCATTTTTTTTGAGTGGTCAGTTCGTACCTCGCAGCATCCCAGGTATCTCAATCAAGGATCATGTCAACGAATGGTACTGACAAAATCCAGTATCGTCACCCGTCACGACAGCTACAATGATGTACGGGGTAGCACCATCGCCTGTATCCACTCCATTCCCCACACAACAAATTCACACAGCAGCCATTGAGGATGTAGAAAAAGACAAGTTGATTGCCAAACTCCAATGAGAACTATTCGCTCTACGAAGTGGGCGAACACGTCCCGAAATTCTGCAGATTGCACATCGACCCCAGGCAGCTCTTGTCACAAGCAAAGAAGCAACAAACTCGCGACCTTTGCATGTCGCGGAACCACCAGCAAGCACGTCATCAGCATCCACCACATCACCTTCAGAAATGCCGAAAGCCCCAGTAGCACCACCACCAACAACGAAAGAGGTTGAACCCCCAGTTCATCCTTTTGCTAAAGTATGCGAAACTACCTACCTACCACTGTATGAAAGAAATTTCACCTCTACTGCACCAACAAAATTGGCGAAAGAACTGTCGTATCACACACAAGCCCCCATTCAAGACGCAAAGATTGCTGAAGCAGTCTATACACAGTCCATGAAAACACCCTTTATCACCCTTTCCCCTGAAGAACTTCTCGCCCTGTCCCCCGATATGCGAAACAAGTTCAAAGAAGCAGTTACACCGTGACAAGTTACAGCAGATCAAGTATCTGCAAAACTATACAAATCATTCAACAATGCAACAACAAACATTCTCGTTCCCGATGTTTACGAGGCATATATGAATTGTCTTCGCCTAGACCAAATTCCAAACGACATCATCGTTGCAAAAGCATTGCACGCACTTCGCACCATTCAAATGAACATCGACAACAAAGATGAAGTAGATTGCGTAGTCGACACAGGTTCGCAGATTGTCTCGATGTCCGAAGATGTCTGTCACAACCTTGGCCTCAACTATGACCCCACCATTTGACTCAACATGCAGTCAGTGAACAGCGAGATCGATCAGACCCTCGGTCTCTCATGAAATGTCCCTGCTCGAATTGGCACCATCACTCTATTTCTCCAAATGCACATTATTCGTGGCCCAGCTTACAACATCCTTCTTGGCAGGCCATTCAATGTCCTCACCGAAAGTTTGGTGAAGAATTTCACCAATGAAGATCAAACGATTACCAGCCGTGATCCAAATTCGAATAGGTCAATCACTATCCCAACTATAGCACGCGGACCACCTCGGCGTTGACTACACAGCGACCCACAAACATCAGGTTTTTGCAACTCAAGGATGTGATCGCAAGTCACAGAGACATCACAATAATCATCAATTACGACACCAATAATAGTTCTCTCAGTATAGAAGCCTTTACACTGATTCCACCATCACCATCTAATTCTATGTTCTCGTGTATCTACCTTTCTGCATGTTCTGTGC
>QLPF01018344.1:0-17813 GCA_003314045.1 Hygrophorus pudorinus | reverse complement strand
GTTGCAGACGTCCTATGAGACATCGATCATAGAGCTCGGTTATGAAGAAATCGCCGACCAGCGTTGAGCGCTGAGCCATCAATGTAGCATCAAAATCCGGCGGATGCTACAGAACACGTGATAACGGCCGCGTACTACTTGCCGCGGGGCTACGTCTTTCACTTCAACTCACCAGCAGCCGTTATTTATGTCAGAGGACGTCCCCAGTGTCCAGACTTCAAGAGAAGAGGTCTGGTACCTCAAAGCTATCAGTTTTGGAACTGGAGAGTCCAGACGGTATTTGAAGATAATCACACAGAACTTCAACGGGTGCGTGCGCAATAACAATCAGCGCTTATATCCATCTAATTCATAGACTCAGGCCATGTTCATTCATTGCAATATGTAGGGTCGAGCAATTGTAGGTCATTGTGTAATCATCTAACAGTACTCCAGGTAACATACTTATCTTGCGTGGAGACATCGAAATTTTACCACACGAACGGACGACGGTTTCCTACGAATTCCTCTCCCAATTAGTCGGGGAATATTTGTTGACACACTCTCCTGGTGTTGATCTAGCAGCTGCGCTTTCCATCATGCCCCTCACCCAAAGTCTGTGTTACCTTTCCCTGCCAATTCCATACTGCCTGACAAAATTGTCTTTCAAGAGGGCATGGATCTCAATCCTCTGTTCACATCAGCCTCGTCTTTCAGACCCGCCGGCGACGGTGGAGCTTTGAAACTCTTCCAACAAGCCGGAATCAAATTGGTCCATGGCTGGCTTGTTGATCCTGAGAGCCCCGAGTATCACACCCTGGCGCAAATACAAGACTACGACAGCAGTGTAAATTTAATAGTGGAAGCCGACAATCTTGCACAAGGTCGATTGGTCACCAGTTCTGAGTCCATTGAAGCAGGACCTAGTAGTGCAACTGTCGGGAGTTGGACGGATGAAGAACATAATAAGGTGGAAAATGGTACGGAAGGTTGAAATCCCCTTCTGTGCTGAACCTGATGTTTTGTAGCCATCGAGGTTCGCAGGTTTCTCGACAATACCCAGTCTCAGTTAACCTATCATGGTCTATTTGCACTTGCGTCACTTGTGGAACCCGGTAGTCTGGTCGCGATCTTTCGCAGTTCTCACCTATCCGTCCTCCACAAATCGGCGGGGGAAACCCCATCTCTATACACCCTTGTTACGGACGATGTTTTTCTCAACGAAAGTTCAGTCGTCTGGGAACGGTTAGAAGACGTCGACGGTAACTCTACCCTCGTCGATTCCGATTTTGTGCGAAGCTCTCCTGTGGGAGGAGACTTTGCCGGACAAACTGCGGAGGGTGCTTTGGCGGCCTTCGAAGTTGACCAATTCGCTGTGGTCGACCCTGCAGAGTACGTGGTCCCAAATTTTACGCAAAAAAGTCACTTTCTGACCATTTAATAGTCAAGCGTTGGCGCGGCAGCTTCAAGCCGAAGAAGATGCCCATGCTGCGCATGTGTATGCACAGCAACAGCGGGAGCGCGCAGAACGAGAGTCGGCAAACCAGAGGGGTCCCCGTGGCCGTGGAGGTCGACGGTCTGACGAAGAGCGTCGCGAGGACAAGAAGTCTTGTATCATCATGTAGCCACGGTCGCACCCGTTTTATACCTATTAAAATAGAAATGGCATATGGACGGTACAAGCACAACATAATCACACTCAGCATCCAGTCTTACCGAACGCGTAGTCCGAGTAGCTATGTTGCAAACGCGTGACTTCTACAGCGGACGCCCTGATATATAGCGCGTGAAAAAAATGAGTTGACTGAACCATAACACACTGGCAGTAAGTGACATTAAATAGTAGAATTCCGGTCTCTGGATCATTGAGTACGCGTGAAACTTGAAGAAGTATACAGCAGGGTCATTCTCACCGTTTTCCGAAGGCCAAGCAATCCTTCCAGGGCCCAAGTCAGAGTTTACGCCGCTACTTCCACTTGACAATACCCTTATGGTCAGCCTTGACTGAATTCCCATTACTGTCGATCCCGTTGGGAACCGTTGGCCCGGCAACGCACCACAAATCTGCTCCGAGGACTGGGCTTCCATAGACACAGCGAGGAGATAGGGGAACCAGCACCTGAGTTGATGGTGCCGAAGGAGATTTCATTGTAATATTGACAAGGGCCGGAAGGGCCGCTAGTCATTTTAGTAGGAGGGAAGTAGTCTGGGTAACCGGTATTTCGGAGTGAACGAGGTCGTCGACAGCGACCGCGCGATCTGAAGAAGGAGCAGAAAGGTATGTGCGACGACAGCGGATCCAAGGACGGGGGGACCGCAAGTGCGTGCACAAGACCTCGAAAGAATCTAAGGGTAAAGGCACAAGGCACACTGCTGGCACTCGCAGTTGGTGACGATGGTCCTACTGAATATCTCCAACCCCTGATTTTCTCTCATGTAGGTGAGCACGTGGCAAGCGATACTTGAGGCATTGGCGACGTGGAATGTAGGCTCGGGAGGGGATGTAGGTTTGGCTTTTGCGGCTTGGGAGGGCAAGTGGCGGCGAAGTATGCCTCTACAGGGTCTGACTGGTCGAGCCGTTCGAATTTTGTATATCTTATCGGGAAGACGTCAGCCGACAAGAGCGATGCGCACAATACGCGCTCGAACTTCTTGTGTTGAGCACGATGATGAGGCCTGTTAGGAGATCTCCTTTCCCGTCAAGGTGAGTCCAGCGTTCTGGAGAAGTTAAGCTCTGACGAGCGATGTCGAAGTGACACATTGACAAGGTAGATATTCCGAACCTATGAATGAAACAGTGGAGGATTCATGAAGATATCGAACGCTTATACCAACCTCGTATCCTGGTCTAGCCGTACAAACTTGTGCAGAACATTAACCAGCGGTAACCGCCGTTCCTTCGTGTCAAATACCATGGCATGATCCAAATTGGGATAGAACAACACTTGCAGAGGGCCTTTCTCCCATCGTTCCGTCATCTCATCTTCTCCAGTCAGATGCCTTCTCACGCCTTCAGCATCGACTATCTGGTCACATCCACTCAAAGACACCCCAATAGGCCGCCCTTCAAGCTCTTCTTTCCACATCACATTTTCCGCCCAGAAGAAGTGACGGGAGAGCGAATGCGAGACATCCGCGTCGCGGCTGGCGAAGAACCACAACTGCCACTCGTTGGCGGAGCGTGGCTGGCGGTAGACGAAGTTGTATGCGACGTTCGGGAGGTGCAGGAGGAATGGGATGGGGTCCATGAGCAACGCAGCGGCGACGCGTGGACTGAGATCGGGCGAGTGGAGCATGTGTACCGCGATGACTGTACCATAGGAATGAGCAGCGAGAACAAAGCGGTCGATGTTGAGGGAGGCCAGAATGCGGGAGATGGCAAGACAAGTGGCAGGACGAGTGAGAATTGGGTTCGTCATGCGCATGCTGATTGGTAGAAGTTCAATTGCGAGAATACCGGTGTCGTCGTCCACGTCCAGATCAGAGAGCTCGCGCAAGAACGAAACGTAAGGGTATAACCCAATCTAGCGAGGCGTTAGACAGGCCTCGAAAGAGGTTGAATGGGACTCACACCAATGCCATGCATGAATACGATAGGTAATTTGCTCTCGGAGCGGTGTGGGCGGTACCAGTACGACAGGTCCGGTATTGCGGATGGTCGCGATAATAGAGTCAATGGACGAGGAGGAAATACTTGAAGCCATTTGCGTGTAGCATAGTGTCTAAACCCGCTTTGATATAACCTCAGGAATGTATATGCGTCTACAGCTGCGACAACCTGTGGAACAAATCAATACTAATGATGTCCTCAGTTGGCAAAAACTCACCCCATACCATAGCAACGGTCTATGTACCATGACGACTGGATCCAGAGTAAGTCTCATGCTTTTCACGTCTCCGCTGAGGCCATGCTCTAATTTCTTTCCCAGTAGCTTTTCGATTGAAGTCACATAACCATCAATCTCCTCGTGCCACTCCGGAGAGGCATGAAGTCTATCTGACGAAAATAAGGCCCAGAGTACCCACTCTACGACATTCTCTCTCTTTATATGCGCGGAGAAAAACCAGCGGAAGGGGTATGCGTCGCCAGGAATGCAATTTGAACATCTGTCAAAGAGAACTTGTCGGGCTTGACGATCTAATGGCGGGGGGTGTTGTGCTGTCTACAAGTAGTATATGTATCAGAATCCAAAGAAAATTTTCCTCAAACGACCTGACCCTTTGCAAATAGGCACGCCTCGGAACGTAGACCAGGAGATAAAATGAGGCTTCGGCGATAGGGTATATTCCAAGCCAAGTAGAAATCAAGAACTTCCGCTGATACAAGCTGACGAGGAGGTACAGAATGCTACCAGGAGCGATAAGTCGGATGGCAGCAATAGCAAGTCTGATGAAGACATATTCTTGCTTGGATTTCCCAATCATTGTGCAAGTCAAGTCGTTTGAGTTATTCCGGGCCTGGCCTTGTACACTGCACAGCGTCTAGACCTACACCACCAATTGAGTACAGGAGGTTCTGCTGAAGCAGGTTGATACAATACCACGACGAGGCTGTGTGGGGGCTTTTAGACGAACCATGTGACATACAGCATTGAGATAACATTAAATTTGAGTGTGGGCGCAAGCATCGCCGGTCATGGACTCAACACTGAGCCAACCTTAGGAGCCAACCCTGCAGCGTTCGCTGGAGAACGTTGACGAAAGGCTGGCTGGGAGCCACTGCCCAAGGTTCAACTCGGCTTGGGCATCAAAGGCTGACACGTGCCTCTCACAGAGTTCTGAAAAAACGTTGGTGCAAGTCCCCATCTCAGGCAGGCAAATTGTGGTTCCAGAGAGGTTGCGGGTACCCTCAGCGATATGGTTTGCCGTGACTGAAGTGTCCCGCTGCTTTCGAATTCGGCTTTGATGCTGATGCATGTCACGAAACGGCTTAAAGCGAGAAAACGTGCCATTGTTTGAAGTTTTTGTCACGACGCCGAAATACATGCGTCTATTGAGACTACATCCCTCATGCTGAAGAATCCACATACATCACCGCGAACTTGAAGGATGAGCCCGTGGATGGATTGAAGGACCCCTGCCTATGCGAAATGTGCTTAGCCAATATTGCATTAACAGTATATGAATACGAAAGCAGCTACTTGGGGTAGGATTCGTTCTATCACGCCGAGCGGCAACTACAAGAAGGGACAAACAGGTTTGTTAGATATTACAGAAAAGTTTGTCAAAATAACATACCCCGATGACGGCCCCAATTTGCTGCTTGGATGTGTACTTCGTCAACTTGAAGAATGGACAGGGTTGGCAGTTATTACTTTCCATGAACAAGAAACTCCTCGCCTGTTTGTGGGTAGGTCCATGGTACTGGTGTCATACCCTGATGGCATTCGTGGATGTGACGTTCCAGCAGACCGGAGCTGAACCACTCGCGTAGAACATGACGGCCCTCCCCGTCTACGACAAAACAATTCCAAGGGCAACTCTGCGCTGAAAAGAAAGGTTCACCGTAGATTACTTGCAATTGATAAAAAGTCACTCACAAGTTACAAAATCTCCCGTCCCTGTCCTCACAGGTCGGTGGGTATCGATTGCCCTATCCCCCATGCCATTGCTGCCACCCCCTCTGTGAAATTGGCGGCGAACCAGCTTGCCTGCAAGAAAGCGCCCGGGTGTATCAACTATTAGAAATAGCCATTACTGTTCGTTAATAAGAGGCCACTTACCCTCCTCCACCATCCCCTTCCCTTTGTCCCCATCCTCCCCCTTTGTCGTGTTCCTCTTACTCTTACTCCCGTCGCCAGCCTCTGTTTGCCTAACCAGAGTATAGTCGCTGGGGTCAAATGGAATATAAGCACACATATATGTAATTAGATCAGTCGAGCATTTTACCGGGGTTTATCGCCACTGGCATATACGTTCAAGTCTCGCGGCATAGGTGCGGCCAGCACACCTGCAGCAGCTGCGAGAGCTACGCCAACTAGGATGAAAGTACGCATTATCAAAAGAGTCAAAGTCGATTGAAGGATAAATTTATAAAGCTTAGTGGTCAGCCACGTCCCCCGGCTTTATACCAGTTGCGACTCAGGCCTAAGAAGCCGCAAACATTCACGAGGGCATGTGATTACCATTGCCACCAGACTCACGAATTCGGATAATTCCTTGGACATGTATTGCCCGGCGACTAATAAAACGTGCTGCTTGCAAAATCACATTCTAGCAAAGCGTGTGATGGAATGGATTTGCGCTCGGGGTGAATGGTGTAGACGTACTGCTGGCCGGGAAGATCCTGACACAATAACGCCGTTTTGTTCAACGTGGAACCATCCTCCAGTTCAACGCAGTTCGTCTCAATGGTCTACGTGCGAAAGACAAAGTGAGAAGATATATTTCGTCAAATTGCTTGGCCGGGACAGCTCACCCTGCCGGGGGGAACCGCAAGGACGACATCGTGGTCTCGGATTTTCCCATACTGTACGCAGATGTGATGACAAATAGCCTACTTCTCAACTTCAGGCCGCATTCCAGGATGGAGTGTTAGCAAGTTCACGAGCTATAACCATTAACCAAGTCAAGCTCCGGTGACAGCCGAATTCCACATTAGCTTCCTCTACAACGGCAGAGCTGTTGTTTGTTTTCAGCGGTAGCACCTTATTCCTGAAAACTGGTACCAGGTTGGCAGCTGCAGTCACGGTGTCACGGTACACACTTGTTCCGAGTCCTAAATGTATATTTAGACTCGGAGAGAGCGCAGGGTGCTCGTTTTCACCCCCCACACCCATCCACACCCACCTCACTCACCCCCATGCTCTTCAAGAGAGCACGGGGTGCTTGTTTTCACCTGCCCACACCCATCCACGCCCACCTCACCTCCATGCTCTTCAAGAGAGCGCGGGGTGCTCATTTCCACCTGCCCGTACCCATCCACGTGGGCGAAGTCGGGATTGAGCTGGGCTCGCTTCTGCGATCGCAGGCACCACTTTGAAACTGAAATTGGCAGAAGGACACTCCACGGCCACTGGGCTGCTCACGATCCAACTGACCATCTCTGACATTTCTCAAGCAGGTGCGATTGCCACCTCCAATGCGCGTCAGGATATTGAGCGCAGTGACATCTTGAAAGCAGCCAACATGGCGCAGTCGGCACCGATACAAGCAATTTCTACGGCTAGCAACATTTCTAGCACCTTGCAGCCTTTGCAGAGTGTCATTTTTAAGCTGGACGTGTTTGTCCGGATTGTAGAGCTTTGCTTGGCAAGTGCTTTCCTCGCTGTACAAGGTATTTCCGTTCTTTAAGTCCTCGCTTTCTGTCTCACACATTGCGTAGGCTATCCAGGGTCAGCTGCCAGTGGGCAGGGATCGGCAACTTCTTACGCTTCTAGAGACGATGGAGAGCGTCTACTCGTTCGTTGATGCTATCCAATCCATTCCGAACAAATTACAGCTACTGAAAAACATCGTCTCTCAGATATTGAAGCAGACAGTCGAATGTGCTATATTCATCAGACAATATACGGGACGTGGGTTCGCAGGTAAGCATTGAGCAATCTCTATTGTCTGCGCCAATACGAAAGTCCGTTCAGGTAGAGCCACCATACAGGCAGTTGGCCGGAACCCCCTTGCCTTTTGGATCTGACAAAGTGTTCGGGATCTGACAAGCAACCTGACATCACTGAAGCAACAGTTCGATGCGGGCACCACTCTGCAAGCGGCGTTCGTGTCGAGTAAAGTGCTCGAAAAAATGGAGAAGCCAGGTTGGTGGAAAGCTTGGGTATTGATTGTACTTGATGAGCTGATGTCACCGTTGCCTCCAGTTGAGATTGAACACCTCAAACGTCTCAAACCGGCCCGGATGGACGCATTCTCGCGGCCAGAGTGTCTGCCCGAGACTCGGCAGGAGATTCTCAAGTGGGTCACCGATTGGCTGACGACACCCTCCACAAACGCAAACACCCTCTGGCTGGGTCTCGCGGGGTCAGGCAAGAGCACGATCTCAACCACAATCGCGGAATATTTCCGAGCGCTCAACAGGCTTGCCGCATTCGTGTTCTTCGACAGGAACGACCCTACAAACAGCCAACCTCCCGTCGTCATCCGTACGCTCTCCTACAAGCTTGCGAGTTTTAATACAAGCTGCCATTTGTGAATCCATTAAGCGCGACTCTGGGGTCACCGAAGCGTCGATGCGCGTTCAGTTTACGGAGCTGCTCGAGCCACTCACCTCTGCTACTGAACTGCATGGACAAGGCCCTGTCATTGTCATTCTTGATGCACTGGATGAATGTGGTGATCATGTCTCGCGGCAGGATCTTCTGAGTCTGTTGGCCCGAGAACTGCCCCATTTTCCCCCGTATTTTCGGTTTCTAATCACCAGTCGCAGAGAACCTGATATCGATGACGCTTTCTCATGTTGCGATAATATTTACGCTATGGAACTCGGTATTACAAATGAGTCCAACGATGCGGACATATCTTCCATTATTCATCATCACATGGCGCTTCTTCGAAAGAAACCGAGGTTCCAATTGTCTCACACCTGGCCGGGAGAAGAGAAAATGCAGGTTTTGACCAGGTCTTCAGCTAGTCTGTTCAACTCAGCATCCTTCTTCAGCCTCATCTCGGAGAAGCCGAGTTTGCACTGGATGCACTCTATGAAACCGCACTTGGTTCGGCTGGCAAGTGGGACAACAACGACTTTCTTGCGGTGTTGGGTGTTGTTGTCGTTGGAAGAATTCCGCTTCCGGACACAACAATGGATCGAATTCTTGGTTTAGACGGCTTCTGATCGTCTTCGTATATCTTGACCCGTCTGCGTTGTCTGCTCCATTGGACTCCAGGTGAAGTCGTTCGAGCCCTGCATGCGTCGCTCCCAGATTACCTGGCCGACGCACGTCGGTGTGGAAGTCTCCCCTGGTAAATTGACGCGTCTTTCCACCATCGCAACCTCGCTCTCACGTGCTTCCGAATAATGAAGGAGGAACTTCGGTTTAATATCTGCGGATTGGAAACATCTGATATCCCAATCACGACGATTACCTTGCAGCATTTGCAACTGACGCTATTTCCTTCGTCTCGACATTCCAGAGCGCCATCTCATTCAGTGCCCCTCATATCTATATATCAGCTTTGCCCTTGTCGCCTACGAACTCACTAGTATCAAAACAGTATGTATCCCAAATCCCACGACAACTTTCTGTCGACATCGGCAGAATGGCGGACTGGCCCGCCAACGGGAAAGTTTTGGAAGGGCATACAGGTGCGGTGTGGTCTGTTGGGTTCTCACCTGATGGCAAGCACATTGTTTCAAGACCATTCGTGTGTGGGACGCAGAGACAAGACAGATGGTGACAGGGCCTTTCGAAGGACACACTGCTGCGGTTTGGGCCGTGACATTCTCGCCCGACGGCAAGCAAATCGTTTCAGGCTCTTCCGACCGTACTATCCGGGTGTGGGACGCAGATAGAGGAAAGTTGGCATCTGGGCCTTTCGAAGGACACGCGGATATGGTCAAGTCTGTCTTTCACCCGGGCGCAAGCAGGTTGTTTCTGGTTCTGCAGATAAGACGGTTCAGGTGTGGGACGTAGAGACGGGGAAAGTGGTGCTAGGGCCTTTCGAGGGACACACAAGTGAGGTCAACTCTGTTGCGTTTTCTCCTGATGGCAAGCAGATCGCCTCCAGTCCACCTTACCCCCACGCTCTTCAAGAGAGCGCGGGGTGCTCGTTTTCACCCCCCCCCCACACACACCCACATATCCACGCCCACCTCACCCCCACGCTCTTCAAGAGAGCGCGGGCTGCTCGTTTTCACCCGCCCACACCCATCCATGCCCCACCTCACCCAACTATTGGGATACCCATCGTCATGTCCGCGATCGTCCTTTCTTCCAGCATGCCGCCCGTCTACCATTCCATGCTCTCCATCCCGAATATTGCTGTTGAGAACGCTATGCCCTGCCGTGTTTTTCAAAACGTCAAGCTTGGACTCATCAAGGACGTCGATTCAGTTGCCCGCGATTTGAACCCAGTCGTGACATTGCCCTGAAAACCTTCACATTCGATATGTCACAGGCCGGGCAAGTCAATCTCGAAATCACGCAGACGCCGCCCACTGCACAATGTCGTCCGGACGAATTTGCATGTCCGACGCTGAATCAGATGAACAGCAGTTATCAGGATTTGAGCAAACGTGTGAAAGAGTTGGTAGGAGCTCGCCACGTCTTGCGCGAGACTGCAGTCTTCTTTGAGAAGGTACATGTACTGTATTTGGATTCTGCGGGATTCTGCATTGACTTATCATAGGCCCAGGGTCAGCATACAGATATCAGGAGCTCGTTTGACGACAGCTCAATTCCTCTTCTGCAACACGACGATCGTGAAAACCAGTATTCTCCTGCTTCCATTCAATTCAATCTCGAGTCGGTACACTTAGTGCAATATTCTGGCCATATGTTTCCAAAGAAGCAGCAAACATGATCCTTCTTGGTAAGTGCAAGCCTCTCTGAAGGCACTGTGCCTACTCACATTTGCATTACAGATGACAACTTTCCATCGACCATTAGTGAGTAACCGTTACTCCCATATGAAGTCACCAACTCACCCGTTTTGCAGAGGGCATCGCGGAAGGTCGACAGTATGCCATTCTAATAATATTCATGTTCACTCACACTTTACAACGGTCTCATACAGATATGCCATATCGCACAAGTTATACCACAACTTCTATGTATATCATGTCGACCATTAGAGCTTAGATGAAACGAATAACTCAACCATTGCGCAGATGTCGTCGTTCCTATACCTCTACCTTTATCTGCTATCCTTATCTTGGTGATCGGTTCGTCCCATAACAGACTATCAGACTACTGTCAGGCTAAATCCATCTCTGTAGATCTTGGGTTTAAATTATTTGTCGCGGTGAGAGCTTACCGTGACTGAGTTTCGTGGACCTGAGCTCTGTGGTCATCGTCCGACTTCTTAGCTTTCGTTTGCCTGGGACCAGCCTGAGACGGTTGATGGCCTGGTGCGTATGAGCCTCTCGACATGCAACATCTCCGTGTACGACATCCGCCTTACCAGCACGAACAGCATGTACATCGTCGTGCAGAGGATTGTGACAGGCTTCAACACCACGAGTGTGCTCTCTACGGGCTTCGTCAATGTGATCTCCACAAAGTACCTTGCCTCTGGGCCACCCTTGAGCCTAAAATCGCTTCGCCGAACTTTGCAGCCCAGTTTGCCACACAACTCATGCAGCTCTCCCTTGCGCTGTCCTCGGGGCCAGCCCGTCACGCAGGCCACGGCGCTGTTGCAGCATATCATGTCCACTGGCGCCACTTGTGATTTTCCTCGCATTGCTCTTCGTGTACAGCCTCGCTGCAGCGTGCATTGTTTTCTGGACACTAGCATGCCGTGCGGAGACAGTGCGTGTGCAGCATGCCGACGGGCAAATGCAGACGGTCAGTGTGCTTGGCGCTTTCACAGATGCGCCTCCGTGAGCTGCTTGCTGTGATAGCAGACGGTCTGCGGGAACATGGTGGTGGGGGTGCCGAAGGGTGTGGGCCGATGGCTCTTGATCAGCCTCCACACGGCATCCTGACCGGGGCCCCGGAACCGACACAGACGGTAGACGACGAAGGAGACAACACATGAGTGCTACGAATAGTGTTACACGGGATCCAGACCATGGTAGTGAATGAAAACTACAGGACTCGGATCTGCCGTGCAACTTGAATGCAACGGCCCTCTCACACAAGTCACCTACATATAAAATAGAAATCGACCGGCACCAAATTTATATCTTTTCAGTACTCGTCACTTTTTTTTATAATAAAAAATTGTGAGTGCTCTATTTTGCCACAGGCGTGCCTAGTTATCAAGGTTTGAAATCGGAGTTTGCCGATACTCCCTTATCATGTAGTACCAACTCCGGCTGAAGTCTCAGACAACGTTTTCTCAACGACGCTCCACACTAATATTGCAGACTTCAAGTGTGTTGCACTTGAAATCTGACAACCTCTGCTTTTCCAACCCGCTCGTGTGTTGCACCTGCGGGTTGACTGCTTGATCATCCCGGCCTGCGTTACTGTCGTGCACGCCCGGTGAACTGGCCTTCAGGAATCACATTGACACCACTCAATACAAAGGCTCCTCCAATCCGTTACTTTGTGGCTCCATCACAGTCACACATTCACCTTGTCCCGGTCCTGTTGTACCCAGACTCCAAACTCCGGACCTAGTTCTATCCACCCGCTCACCAACCCATTCCCCAACAACATTCCAAGGATGTCTGACTTAATGACCCTGTATTGTTGGGTCCTTGCTGACGACACAAATCGGATCTTTCGTGTCAAGATCCCGAACACCGAAGATGTTGTTGCCCTGAAGGATGCTATCAAAACAAAGGCAGCGAACCAGTTCCAAGGCATCGATGCACACACCCTTACCCTTTGGAACGTTTCCATCCCTTTTCAAGAGGCTGACGCTCGACTTCCTGCTTTTCAACCTAGGGGGGACCCTAGTAATGGTGTTGTTCAATTATCGCCTAAGGATGATCTAATTGACGTCTTTCCGGATGGGCCACCTCGTAAACACATTCATATTATTGTACAGCCCCCAGGTGAGAGTGGTCTATCTCACGTCACTCCATCTACTAATTTATCTATTGGACAGCCCCCATCTTGCGAAGTATGAAAGAAACAACACTCGAAGAGGCATCAAAGGAGATTGCTAGGTTCTTGGCTGACACTTCCCTGAAAATTGAACAAGTCATCTTATGTTGGTGGAACCGAAACAAGGAAACTTGACTTTGCCCACCTATGATTGGGAAACTTCCTTCTCTTTTGCTTCATAATCTTGGTGATGAGAAGATGGTGGGCCATGAGCAGATAGTACAGCGTGCCAATGAATTATACATGGAAACCACAACCACGTAAGTATTATTCAAATAATAAATAAACATGCCCAATCTTACAGATTGACCTAGATTGTTTGTCAACACCTCTGGATCTGGCAAGACACGTCTCTTGCTCGAGGGTTTATGCAGAAATTGGGGGTTCTACTTTTCATGCATGCACGAGCAAGAGGGTATTAGCTCTCGAGATCTCTCTAATGCCATTAACGACGTGGGACAACACCCAGAGTTCAGTCACAAGATAACAATCTTGGATCGTGGAAGTGACAGGCACAATCGTTCGATTGCCCGGCGCCACTTTCGGGCTGTCTTGGCGGCGCGTGCTCTTGTATTCAAAGCTTTTCGCAAAATTGTGGATAGTTTTAAATGGAAGGAGCGGCAACAGCAACATCTTTGGGTATTACTTCAAGTAGCGCCCGTGACCTTACTTGGCGGGGATGTTTTTGAGTCATTGAGGCTCATCCTTCTTCGGGCACCCGAGTCCTCTATGCATTCACTGCTAAGTGATACTTGGGCCCAAATAAGAGTGGGAATTTCATCCAACCTCTACTTGGTCTTTGACGAAGCGCAACAAGGCATAGAAATGTATCCTGATGCTTTCCTTTCGATAATCACCACCCCAGTAGTCCACCGCCCCATTCTTCATGTGTTGTCATCCACCTGCGTCGACGATTCCTTGCAGTCGCCCCTTATTTTTTCTGGGACAGGTCTCCAGGCAAAGTTAGTTCGGGACCTCATTTCATCAGGTTCTGGGAAGGCCATACAAGTCCACGAATATCACAAGACCGGATCGTTTATAAGCGAGGATGATCAGAAGAAATATCTTGCCGGATATCTATGTCCAGGCCAGAAACCAGAGGCTTTAACTGATAATGCTCAGAGGCTAGTAAATCGGGTTTGGAAATTGCTACGCGGGAGGTGTGTACTTCATTATTTGATCATGAATGATCTCCAGGCTGACGCAACATAGATATCGAAATACCTCTAGTTTCATCGAGCTGGCACTCTTCAATTCTCGAGTGGATCCCGACATAGTCCTTGACTACTTCTATCATGCTATGTGTGGATATTGGCCCAAACCTCTGCCAGAACCTGCGTCCAAAATCACACCCCAACATCGGCCTATCGTGACGCCGAGTATGTCTGAAAAGCTACTGAAGAGTACGTCGTCTACTCTGTTTCTCTTTCCATGTTGTTACTCATCAGGCTATTAGACATCCCTCTATTTGACTTGCTTCTTACAGCTATGATGGATCATGTTGTGAGCGGAAAGCTCGAATACCAAAATGGTGATGCGCAAACACTTGTCGAGATTGGAATCGCTTCATTTGGTGACATAGGTGGAGACGCTCGCATTGGACCTGAGGAGCCTATTGCCTTATATGCCATGGTTGATTTCTTTCAAAGAACTGGCTTTACTTTCGAATCATACTTGCAGCAGCACGCCTTTAGTTCTGCACACGGGCATTCAAATGGCAACATCTATGAAGAAATACTTGCCTGGCAATTTTTCCATGCCTTCCAGCAGAGCCGGCAACTACGTGATATTTTCGACTTCTGTGGAAATGCTCCTAAGTGGGCCCAAGAATGTGCTCAGTTGATTGGGATTGCCAGAAATGGTGACGGTATCAATTTCTCCACCTTCCCTACAGGGTGTTGCTTGCCCTTTGGGCGTAAAGCTGAAAATGAGACGGATGTGCTCAAATGGGCTTCCAATCCCAAGGGAATCCCGATCCTCTTTCCAGATGATCACTGTGGGCCCGACATTGTCATGGTTTTGAAGACTACCGAGACACAAGAACATATTGTTGTCCTTGTGCAGTCCAGATATACAACAAAGGATCAGCTGAAGGATATTCCTGGCGCTCTTGCAACGCTGAATCCAGAACTTTTTTACATGATTAATGTGCGTGTTTTTGTTATTTGCGCACTCTTGCTGATTTCCCTTGATCCAGAGGGTAAACAAGAAAAAAAACCCTACTGAATGGAAACCAAATCTCGGCCTCAACTTCCGAAAACACCTGAAGGATCTTGGCTGTGAAATTAGTCCTGGTCGTGCTCTCCTTGTATTAGCAACAACAGATAACAATACAGTCGACAGGAAGAAAGTCAAGGCTCCACGAGGTTACCATGCAGCTCTCTTGCATCCATCACCCAACAATTCCTTCGCGTCATTTTTCAATTATGTGAAAAAATATGCAATCAGCTTGACTTCTTCTCAGCCTGAGGTTGCCAGTACTGATGATGGTCTACTCCAGTCACCTTCTCTGATTGTCAGCCATGCTACTGATGATGAAGACAGTGAAGACAGTGAAGTTGAGCCTCCTCAGAAAAAGAAGCAGGGAAAGCAGAGGGCTAGTACCAATGTAGAGGGGCCTAAGAGGCGGAAGAGGCAAAGGCTACACTAGGGTATTGCTGTCAGCAGAGCGGGTGGGTATAGAGATCTGGCAATGTTCACAACACGCATATTTATTACATTACTTTTTACAACACATAGCTGTCCAAATCGGGACGAATTTCTTCCCCTTTACTAATTGCAGTGGCAACTCCATGGTCGGGATCTTCCGTGGACTCTGTACTCTGTATTTCGGTATACCCGGCCTATATTCTATTGGCTGATAATTCTATCTTCACATGAGAGACAAATCCTATTGGTCATTGCATGCCGGCCCGAGGGTTGCCCAACAAGACGAGTCCTATAAATACCTATTGAGCAATGTTTTTCCTTTTACCGCACAAAACACCAACGACCATTCCACTGCAATATTAATGGTAAGAGTGACCTAGTTTGCAGGTCATGTTCTATTAATCATGCACTTGCTTGTGTAGATTAGATCTGCCAATTGAAACTGTAATAGCTTTGTAAAGACCTCAGCCCTGTTGCTTGGGGCCAAGAAAGAGAGGGAAGGGCGGTCGGTTTGGGGAGTCGGCCTGTGCGTGTTTTCTCCACACCCTCTGGACGAGATAGAAACTGACTAACGTGTGCTTCTACCCTACCAGATATCTCATTCTGCAGCCCCTTCTGCGTCAGTCGCCAACATCAACCAGTTCTCCACGCTCCCTTCCTCCCCACCTCATTCAAAGCTCTCTCCGGCGCGGCACGCTCAAAATCAATGAACGGACGTTGGTGGTGAACTGCTACTGGAAGAAGTGTTGAAACCCGGAGCACTATTCTCCGAGTGGGCCATCGTGTGTTTGAAGGTACCCAGGCCTGAGGCGGATGTGGTGGTTGGGAGCAGCGCCGACGGAGGAAAGGCAAGACAACTCCGGAAGATGACAAGAGCTGCCTTGGGAGACTTGTGTGGGAAGAGCTGGAAGTCGCGTTGAGCTTGAGAAAAGGCCAATCGCCCAGAGGGCGGGTGATTTTGGTTTGTAGTTAATACGGTGGTTGGCAAGCGGATTTCAAGCCTTGATTTGAAGTCCTTCCGCACCTTCCGATGCTGAAGCTTAGAAGTGCTCACGCGCCACAGCGCTGTGGACGCTCACGAAAAAAAAGAGTATCTGGATGCTCACGAAGAGTACACGAAGAGTATGGAGCGCTCGGACTAATAACTAAAGAAAGATCTAAGATTAATCGAGCTACTTTTAGATAGAAGCCTTGTCGAAGTCGGGCCTATTGTTCCCTTACAAGACCTGGGCTTACGGCTCTCAAAAGTGGTGCCCAAGGTGGTGGCATCTGAGTCAAGAGTTGTGAATATCATGTATTGAGTCATTCCTGGATGTTATTTGAGCTGAGGGATGTTTTCTATTCAATATTTATGAGTCCCCGGTGCTTCTCCTCTCGCTTAGAACTCCATCCACCAACCAGAAAATGACCTTTATTTTGGTGCCACCCGGCACTGCTAAATTTAAACTCAGCAATAAGTGTAATATCACGGAATTTTTTTTGGTGACATTCCTGGATGTTATTTGAGCTGATGGATGTTTTCTATTTGATATTTATGAGTCCCTGGTGCTTTTCCTTTTGCTTAGAACTCCATCCACCAACCAGAAAATGACCTTTGTTTTGGTGCCACCCGCACTCACTGCTGAATTTAAACTCAGCAGTAATATCACGAAATTTCTTTTGGTGACTTGTAATACTGACCCACCCAGATCATGAACGTGTTCACAAGTGACGAATTCATTCTGTCAGCACTACATACCAATAGATTTTTGAAGATAACCTGGTTAGCTTTGTGGGTGTAATATTTAGCTTTACAGAATGCAAATTTTGTCAGTCCTTGTATGGTATTGGTAGGTCGCGACTAGGAGTCCGGTTCGTTCGTCACTTTTCGTTTTTACCTCTCGGTTCCCCATCTCGTTCGTAGCTTCATTTTTCTTGTGTGTTGGTACCGCACAGGTCCCACTCAATGTCGATGAAGGCTCCACCTCATGCCGACGCCCAGTCAAAGTCTTTCCACCACACCATATAAATCTGAAACACGACACCGTCGATCATCGATTTCATCAGTCGTTCACTGCGGTCTTGGTGCAGGTCCCATCTCAGGCAGGCGAATTGTGGTTCCAGAGAGGCTTGCGGGTACGGTCACTTTCATTTCTAGCAACCCGCAGATCGAATTTCGTAGGTCCGAAGTTTACACGCATCACACGTAAATCAGACCCGATCAAAGCCTGTCCCACCCTTTCACCATTATGTCTTTCAAGCGTGGCCGTCGATTATCCCAATGCTTTGATGATCGGATCTGTCCCCAAACATCACCGCGAATTTGAAGGACCAGGCCGTGAATGGGTTGAAGGACCCCTGCCTATGAGAAATGTGCTTAGCCAATATTGCATTAACAGTATATGAATACGAAAGCACCTACATGGGGGCCCGGGATGATTTGGTGTATTATCAGCGGTAACTACAAGAAGGGGCAGACAGGTTTGTCAGATATTACAGAAAAATTTGTCAAAATAATATACCCCGATGACGGCCCCAATT
>QLPF01018340.1:0-26811 GCA_003314045.1 Hygrophorus pudorinus | reverse complement strand
CTGCCATGTGTATAAATAAGTCTTTTATTTTGTCGTGTTTGACTGTCTGCAACTGTACAATATTCCCAACGAGTCGGATGCGGTCTCGTGATTCCCATGCCCACTTCCCTCAATGCAAAACTTCGTGCCGCCCTCCTTTCCCGCCAATCCCGCAACATCAGACGCCACCTCCCAGACCCGCCCGATGCCTCCCTCATCGACTTCAACTCAAACGACTACCTCTCCCTCGCACGCTCCCCCGCCCTCCGCACCGCCTTCCTCGCAAAATTGACTGCGGCACCTGACGTCCTCGGCTCGGGCGGGTCGAGGCTCCTGGTGAACACTAAGGCCCACAGCGACTTCGAGGCCCGTCTCGCATGCGTGAGCACCAACCACCTCTCACCCGTCCAATCCGACTAACCAACAACCCCACAGTTCTTCAACACCCCCTCTGCCCTCCTCTTCAACTCGGGCTTCGACGCCAACGTCGGCTTCTTCGCCTGCGTCCCCCAACCCGGCGACACCATCCTCTACGACGAGCACATCCACGCATCCGTCCACGACGGCCTCCGCGCCGCCTGCGCCCCCTCCCACCCCATCCCCCACAACAGCCCCTCCGCCCTCCGCGCCGCCCTCCTCGCCCTCCGCACCACCCACCCCGCCTTTGCCTCGGGCCAGAGCAGCGTCTTCGTCGCAGTGGAGAGCCTGTACAGCATGGATGGGACGGTGGCGCCACTGGGGGAGATCGTGGGGGTGATGGAGGAGGTGTTTGCAGGGGGGAATGCGCATTTGGTAGTGGATGAGGCGCATGCGACGGGGGTGTATGGGCCGGCAGGGAGGGGCTTTGTGGCTGCGATGGGGCTGGAGGGGCGGGTGTTGGCGAGGCTGCATACGTTTGGCAAGGCGTTGGCAGGGACTGGGGGTGCGTGATTCTTCTTTTTCTTTTTCTTTTTCGCTTTTTTTTTCGCTTGTTGTACGTGTTCTTGTTTTCACTCTCACTTTCACAACATTTCGTTTTATCAATACCACACTGACGACGCACTCCGCCACCAGCCGTCATCCTCACCCATTCCCTCCTGCGCGACTACCTGATCAACTACGCGCGCCCGCTCATCTACACAACATCCCTCAGCCACGCAAACATCATCGCCGTCGACTGCGCACTCGACATGCTCGAGGACGGCCAGGCCAAGCAGGTGCGTCTGCACCGCACAATACACCCCCATCTAACACTGACAACCGTGATCCTCAGCTAGCATCAGACGTCCTCGCCCTCTCAGCATACTTCCTGCGCCTCCTCTGCCCGCACCTCAAGGGCATCCCCACACACATCCTCGCCCTCCCCCCGCACCTCTCGGACGCCTCGTCCCCCGCCCCAACCCCAATAATCCCCCTCTTCACCCCGCACCCCCATGCGCTCTCCGCCTTCCTCTGCACCTGCGGGATGAACGTGCACGCAATCATGTGGCCAACGGTGCCGAGGGGCGGGGAGCGGGTGCGGGTGTGTTTGCATGTGGGGAACGGGTGGGGGGCAGTGGAGGGGGTTGTGGGGGAATTGGTGGAGTGGGCGGGGAGGGTGGCGGTGGAGGCGGAGGCGAAGTTGTGAGGAGGAGGGTGGTGGGTGAGAAGTGACGGTGTGGCCTGTGTGGTAGAGCCAGACTGGCTGTGCGAAGACGGCGTGTTTTGACTGATGTTTTCTGGGCTGTGTGTTCACGTTGATTGCTTCTGACGGCGCTCCAGCATGGCAGTGGTGAATACCCAAAAGTACATGCAGAAAAAAAAAGAGTTAATGATTATATTTCTTCGTTTTCTGGTGTTCGCCGCACCCGGGCCCTCCACTCGCCTCAGTTTTTTCAGACCCAGCAACCATGCCGTATTGCATCTGTGGTGTGTAGGGATGATAGTCACCTTTCAACTTCGTTACACCGGGGACATAATAGCTTTTTTCTTTCAGACGGAATTTGAATACTGCCGTGGAAAATAAATAGATTATTGTTATACTTTCGGTCATGGAAGATAAGCAAAATTAGAGTTAGAATCCGCAATTGTTTATTCAACCCTGCCAAAAGTGTTCTCAATATTTTGACTGTGGTCCGGAAAAATATTCTAACTTCAGATTGGGCATCTTTTCCCCATAAACATTTATTGTGTGAATTTGATTCCGACAACTGTTTTGGATTTCCGACAAAAGTTTACTGATAATCAGGTTATCTTTCCCCCTCTTTCCATTAAAAATAATCAAAATTGATCACTAGTAGTTTTTTTGATTATGGCACTCGGTCGGAGGTCAAAATATATTTAAATGTCGACAAAGGGTTTGTCTCACTGAGATAAGTCAAGTATGTAATTAGATTATTTCACTTGGAAATAAGGAATGGGCCACTAGTGGCCCAGGAGGCGGCCCGCTTGGTGGACCACTCATCGGACCAGTCTTGATTGCTAAGGCCCATTGCTGGTGCGCTTTGCTGGCTGGAGAGTCAATTTAGCTGAGAATGCCAACTCTGCTGCAAGCCGGATTATACTGCCATCCGCCGCTGAGTACCTAGACGTTTGAGATCGAGGCCGGACATCTCTGAGATAGCCAAGGTAAGTGACATCATATATGGGAGATGAGATACGAACAACATACCTCCTTCCGCTTCACAGTTCTCGAAGATGTGTTCCTGCGCGGCATTGCTTTGGGGAGCTGGTGGGTGGTGAGTGGATGGAAGGGGCAACTACTAGGATCTCAAAAGTAATTATAAATAGTGGAAGGTTTTATTGTCTGCGGTTAATCGGGAATGTTGTTGTGCGTTCGGATATCTAAAGTCAAGCCCGATGGACAAAATCTATCAGTATGTATGTGATGGGCGGGAAGGCGACGTGGTCATACCTTGAGAGACGACAACACCGTGCCAATGTGTGTAGACGACACTGTCGGACGTCCTGGCGTTTGGTGTTCGGCGAGGTTCTTTCATTGTTTTTGTCTTCATTGTTTTTTAGATCATTGTTCTCAATACATCGTTAACTACATAGCGTGAATGAAAACTACATGGCAAGTCACACCAGCCTAGTCCAATTCAGTGTCCCATTTGACTCGTGTCCTACCGCTCGTGTAGACTGCAGTTCCACCACGTCCTGTCACTACACCCGCGCCTGATGGACAATGCCGATGAATAGGCCCAGTGACGTAGAATCCTATTTGGCATAGCGTCGGTATAATGATGAACCATTGGGCACAGCAATCCTGCGGGGGCGCCATGTGAGGGGGGTAGGAAAAGCAAAAGTAGAATACATACAATTATTTGGCTTTCGCCCAAAGAAGAGAATGACATATCCACTGATGCCACTTGAGCCAATGCGATGGTGCGGAGGGACTGGAATCCCTCCTGGTCAAGCAATGGCGGGTCAAAGTGACATGACAAACAGATCTTGAGATAAACGGGTGCCCTGCACTGGCTTACAGAATACAACACGGAACGAACATACTGCGGGTATGTCATTGACCAATCGCAACTCGTTTTGATGGTGAGCGCAGGGGAGGTGGGTAAAACATATTTCATCACCGCCTGCAAATGGCATGGAGGTCCTTCCACTTCTGCGAAATTGGGCATCCGAATTCTTGGCAGGGACTCTGTCGCTTTAATGCATTTGTTGTGTGCTGCCCAACGGGGCCAGAAACCTAGCCTGCTAATATGAGGATGTCGTGAAAGAAACTTGGACAATGCGCCGGTTGACGGTTGTCCACGTATAGCCACGGTCTCAAGTTGCGGACCTGTCAAATGACGCAGTAAGTGTGACCACTGTCGCAGAGAGAAGTGTTAATTGTCGATGTCCAATGACCACAGGTGGGACATTAACACGATTGCCAGCTTCATGGAACACGAATTGACTGCAATACCCAGCCAGTCAGGGTTCATGAGTCCGCTGGAAATTGAGGCTGCTTGGCAGCCTGCGTCGTCTATGAGCTGAACGAATTGGAGTACTTCTGGTGGCGATAGGGCATCTGCGGAAAGTATGTCTATGGCAATGAATGGTCGGCCCATGAAAGGGGTCAAAAGGAAGCGTCGAAGAGCTCGAACCTGCTGCTCAGCGAACTTGAAATCACTATCGTTGATATGGCACACGAGGTATTTGTCTTTAACATAATGGAATAATCTTGAATGCCGCCAAATGGCCAGGGCTCAAAAAGATATACCATCGATGTGGATAAATGATGATGATTCCTTGATATGGATTCCAAGTTTCATAGCATATATGGGGCGTGCAATTGAGGCGAAGAAGTGGCTGACGCAGGTCAGAGATTTTATATCGTCAGGTTCGTCGACCAGAAGGAAGATATTCTCGATGGCTTCCATTGGGAGCATGAGAATACATGACTAACATTGTAAACATAAGATGACATCATCTGAAAACTATCGCATGCTTACTCACCTTCGACATGGAGAACCACTTTCCTATGGGTCTGTTTCGATTGGAGAGGCTCTGTTTCTACTTTTTGTATGGTGGCTGGGAATTACACGGTGGACAAGCCACATGGCGCTTGGCCTACAACAACACCTTGAGCCTGGGGGGAGAAAATATGGTAAATACAACGTACTGAAAAGAATTGCTTCAAAGTCGGACTCCTTTGAAGAGACATCGGTTTTGCTTGTAGGAAAAAATGAGAATGAGTACAGTCGATTGGAGATCCTGAGGAGCAAGTTAGAAGATAGTATCAGCACGTAAGAGGAATATGCACCAAGTATATTCTGAATGGCAGATTTGAGGGAGCGTAGTGCACACAGCACAGACGGTGAAGGAAGAGAATGTGGTCAATGCAAATCCTGACAAGCAAATTAGAAGATAGTATCCGTACATAAGAGGAGTACGTACCAATATATTCTGCACAGCAGATTTAAGAGAACGGGTAGTGCGCAGCACAAACGGTGAAGGCAGTCAAAATGCTGTGAATTTATAAATGATAAGTGTAAAGTTGTTGGATTACCCTGCCTTGCCCGCCTAGCGGTTATAACAAGTTTAAAATCACAGCACATGGGCGCTGTACTGGATATTTCGATATGTTAGCAAATGATTTACATTCTGTTGACTCGTATAAACATCAACAATTTAAACCTGAAGGTAATCCATTACAATAAAGATCCGACCGGCGAGACTCCAGCGTAATAAGAGATTGAAGTAGACGTCTTACCTGATGTTAACAACAATTATTTTACCGAGGTGAAACAACGCTGAGTTTGGTAGTTGGCCAGGGGCGGGCCCTATAGATTGGGTCCATCAGTTTATGGGCGGCACCATGCTGCTGTATGTACGCTACAATAAAAGATCCGACCGATAAGTGGTGCATCAAATGGACAGGACAATTGTCAATGGTTTAAACCTGAATTACAATAAAAGATCCGACTTACCTGAGGCCGACAACAATTGTCTGGTGTGCAATACGGTTACCAAGACGATTTTATTGAGATAACGGGGGGGGGGGGTGAAATAACGCCAATTGTTCTGAGTTCGGATAGTCAGATAGTCGGAGGCGGGCACTGTGGATTGAGGCCATCAGTATGTGATGACAGGGGAGTTAAGCGGCCATACCTGTTGTGATTGGGCAATGACGGGCATCGTGCTGATATGTAGGAGGTGCACTGTGCCAATGTATTTTGATGACTCTGAAGTTCTGGATTTTTTTTTTGTTCTGTTATTGTTTTCACTTTCTATCCTTTCCGATGTATGGGTGACTAAATTACACTAATATACATAGCGTGGGTGGTACTACATAAATGGCGTTGTTGTCGTTGTCGACAGCGAAGACGACGTTTGGGAGAAGGTAGTGGTTTGAGAGGAAGGTTGCAAAAGGGTCCGAACCGCAACTGGGACCGATTTGGGATGACTGACTTTTGGTGGCAGACTCCGAAGTGGCGAGTGGCGTGGGAGACACAAAAAGTCAGTCACCTTAAATAGGTGCCAGCCGCCACTTTGTTGCTTTCTTTGGTCCCACCACTATACGTGGCGGGACCGTTTGATTACAATTATAAGAGTCGCGTGCGTCGTTGTAAGTTAGAGCCAATGGAAAGCAAACCTCACACTATAAAATCCTGTTGCGAGTCAAGAGTGCTGATACGAAGTGAACGGTCGTCAAATTGAGGTGAAGCCAACAATATTATTCTCGTCGGTGCCTCTGCTGACATTTTCGTGTAGGTCATGTATGTCATCACTCCTTAGAACAGGCTGGTTCCCGCCGAATCTTTTCAGTCGGTATGTCGTTTTAATTTATCATACATAAACTTCGGCCGTTGGCTGAACCCATCCTACCAACTCAGTGGGTGTATTTGTTTACTTGAACACGACACACAGATACCCACCCATCTCCGTCCCAAGGCGTGAAATATCCCCTGCTTCCATAACACCTCCTTTGTATAAATGTATTGGTTTATGGTTAGTGGAATCTATGATCTACTTTTCTATGAGCTTGCACGACACAATGTCATGATTATTAAACTCACTTGGCATGTTCGTTGTTCTCCCAGCTCTTGTTGTATTTGCTGGATGCTAAGATCTCCATTATTTTCTAGCGTAATTTTTTTCTCCAATATCCAATCGTAATCCTTTTCTTTTGCGTAAATGCGAATTCGTACATATGGTTTGGTCTTTCCTCTTTGCTTGGTTAATTGTGTACAGTTAGTAGTAACAAGTCTCACTTGTCATTGCATGCAGAATTGCCTATTTCGACACCCTGTGGTTGGTGGTCAACTAGCATCGGACTCAAATCATGGGTTGACGTATGTTGCGGCCTCGCAGCAGTCATACCCCCAACTTTGCGTCTCTGGTGAGAATAATTAACACCTACCACGTACCCGACCAGCGACTTACCAAGGCAAAGATAGTGTCAATATAATCTGATTTCTTCCTCGATCCATTTGGCCTTCTACCTGTCCCTTCCACCAGCAGTCCAAGCGTATCACAAAGTTTGGCTAGGGTGGCAATCGAAAAGGGTTGGAAGGCGCCCTTACCGAGCTTGCCCCTCAGGAAAAGTTTTTTCGCAGCCTCATAAGACATTTTTGATACACTTCAGGTATTTGAGAACCGCCTTCTACTTAAATATGCCGTTGAATC
Source organism: Hygrophorus pudorinus (assembly GCA_003314045.1). Taxonomy (NCBI): domain Eukaryota; kingdom Fungi; phylum Basidiomycota; class Agaricomycetes; order Agaricales; family Hygrophoraceae; genus Hygrophorus; species Hygrophorus pudorinus. The sequence goes on along the minus strand of QLPF01018340.1, from coordinate 19,746 downwards.
AACTATAACCGCATTCAGGACAATACATCCCAAATTTGGCACAACACCGTGTGCCTGTGATAAAAACCCCCACTACAATGTATCTACATGTTTACTCAAGTTCTATTCACTCATGCCCCGCATCCAAACTCCCAAGCATCGTGTTCAACGTGCCTTTGCTCCACTCCTCTTCGGGGCCGGTTTTCAACCCGAACGGCTTCTTACTCCCCCTCCTCTGCTGTGGCGTGCCACTTTCCCCCCACACATTGAAGGTCAATTCCCTAACGACGACCCCCTTCCAGAGGGTTCCCCTTGCACGGTGGTCAAGATGAAGAGGCCAAACGGAGAACCCGGGCGAAACAGAGACCGTGGGTTCAACTTAAAGTCAACACTTAACTTGCCAGGCGGCATGTATGAAGAAATGCTTGTATGTTTTGTGTTGTGTATTTTGCTAATCACATCTGATGAATTTTATACACTGTCTTGCTGCAGAACATCTCAATACGGCCACAACCATCACGAATCAAACGCATGATGCTCTCGAAGTCACCTACAAAAAGGTAAATCTGTTGTGGAACACATTGCAGCGAGCTCATTATTGCGCAGTTGAAGACAAAATTTCCTGTCCTTGAGGAAAATTTTGAGGGCGACTGGCCTGCCAAAGCTATGGTCCAAAGCTACTTAAAAAATATTTCTGCTAAATCATCCGCTTCGAAATCAAAATAGATAGGTTCCAGTAGTGACAGACGATGCCACTAGCAGTACAGTTATTCCGAGTTATTTATAGCCACTTTTTCCAAAGATGCTGGACATTCAGAAATAGAAGAAAGAACATATATTGACCAAGAAATGAGCACAATGGCCAATACAAAGGAGAATGAAAATTTGACGTCACCTGACCCTTGAAAGATGCAAGGCTGCGAAATAACCTTGTATTTTGATGGCGGTAGATGACCTTGTTCTTCCGATGTCAAGCGGTGAGTTTGCTTCTTCACCACTTTTAAGCCAGCCACTCAAAGTAATCCTCCATAATGAATTAAAGATACCTCAAATGCCTTTCCTAAATGCCTTTCCTAAATACAAACATGGACGACATCATCACTAGGCTCCATGCGCTCACAATTGCTAATCTCACCACTACGCCACCTCCAGTCGCCACTTGCTGCCATCATCGACAATCTCGAGCACGCAGTCGCACAAACAACCTTGAGGAACATTGAGCCTCCATTACCCCACCCACCGCCACCAGCCCCCGAAACCTCGATTGGCCCCGTGACCCCGGAAGGCGACCTGAAGCGCCTCTGTTTCCTCGACGAGAAATTTGATCACCATATGAAATCAATCATTCTGTCTTTCGATGCACTTGCATCTCCCAATCCTTCCTCTCAATGCAATGTTGAAGTGAGCCTTATGGCTGAAAAGCATTGGCTCCAAGAGAGCATTCAGGAACTTCATGGGTTGGTGTTCCACCATAATCTGGACATCCAGGTCCTGTCACAAGCTATGCGTGATAGAATGGCACAGTTCACAGCCGCTATAGATTCCTGCATCGAGATCTTGCAGAAAAGACCCCCGCCACAGTCAAGCCAGCACGTCGTAAATTCAGGTAATATAATTTTACCTATACTTCTATCTATCAACTAATAGGATTTAGAATCTTATTTCGCTAGTGATTTGCGTGGCAAACACATCCCATCTCTCATTGCCATATTAAACATCGTCGCCCATAATCTCTTCGGACATGCAACTCATTCTTGGTGTAACGCCAATCTACGATCATTCAAACTTTTCTGGGAAGAAATGATGACCGAGAGCGGGCGTATCCCTTCTGCTCGTGAAACCAAGCTTCACTATAACTTCCCTACAGACTTACGTACAGCACGCCAATCCCTGCAGGTCGAGCCAGATATTGTCAAATACGCAGCTTGCCCAGCTTGTTGCAATATTTACCCTCCCAAGAAGAGCGGCAAGGTCATGGAATGGCCCGTAGAGTGCAATTGGCATCGTTTCCTGGACTCACCACCGTGTGGTCAGTGTTTGGTGAAGTCTGCAGTCGAGGCCGGTGAAAGTGTTCGAGTCCCACTCCAACCCTTTGAGGTTCAAGACTTCGACTCGTTCGTGGGGAAATTACTATGTAGGCCAGGGTACAAAATTTTTTTGGATCAAGGAACGGTTTTATCGAATCAACTTGACGAGCTCACTGACATCAAAGACAGATCAGCCATTTGTGACCTGGTGGGACCTGACAGCACGCCGTTCCTAGACGGTTTCAAGAGGAGTGAGCTTCGCTTAGCATAGAGTCTTTCAGTGGATTGGTTCAACCCATTTTACAATAAGCAAGCGGGCAAAAAGGCCTCCTGCGGGTCAATAGCAATGCTCCTCCTAAATCTGCCACTGAGTCTCCGCTTCAAACCAGAAAATATATATATCAACGTAGTTGTGCCAAAGGAGCCTACTGTCAGGGTGACACCAAATACAACTAAGTACTGGCATTCCCTTAAAGATACAAGACTAGAAAATGGAGCGAAGGGTTAGAGGAGAGGGAGGAGGGGTAATAGAGAAGGGAGAGGTCGCCAGAAAGCCATCTAAGAAGGAAGCCCCATAGACATGGTGGTAATCCTGAGATAACAGACTAGAGAGTCTGTTACTCGTTTATTGCAATATATATACTAAATGGTACAGGTGGCTGTGTACTACTACATTGGGACGTAAATCGGATGCGCTAGGCTTGCAGGCAATCATCAGGTGATAATGTGCACAGCACGAGAAGGAAAGGATATGTGAAGAAAGAGAAATACTAAATAAAGGTGATCATCGGGCATGAGGTCGGTGCATGTTTGTGAACCGGGATAGCGGGATAGCCTTACGATCGAAAGGCTGTGGGCAAGGCTATGGGCAAGGCTATGGACCGAAATAATGATTGGCGGCTGTCAGGTATATCTGGTAATCGATTGATAGAAGTCTGATCGATCGTTTGTGGGTCCAGAATCCGGAAGCGAGTTGGGAATGGTGTGCCTTGTCATCATTAGTCCAAATGGGGATTAGAACGAAGTCCGATCGGTTGTGGATGGAAATAGATCAGTGGAGTTCCCATGTGGCAGGCCGAGTCCGGAGCGGGATGCAGTTGTTGTGCCTTGTGATCAAAGAAGATATAATAAAAGAAATGGTGGGAATGTCCATGTGGCAATTGTTTAAAGGTTGTGTAAATGTCCGAAATAGGACGAAAGAATGTTCGAGAAAGGAAATTAGATAGGGGTAAAAGTCACGTCATGACACCTACCAATGATCAAGTCAATAGTTATCTCGATCCCCTCGTTCAAATGATGGAGCACAATTACCAGCACGGTATGCACTTCACGAAAACTCACGACAAACCACGTGAAGGTCGAAGCTGCCGTTCCATGATTGCTGTCCAAGTGTTCGACCTTCAAGGGGTCAAAAGGGTTCTTGGGCATTGCTCCCCCAGATCTAATCACAATTTCTGTTCTCACTGTACTATATCCAAGGTGGACATAGGCAACTTCGACTGGCAGCACTGGCAACCTTGCAAGCGGGAGGACTTGCTAGCTAGTGTTGCCATAGTTCAGTTCAGAACCGTTCCGAACCGGGTTCGAACCTGAACTGGACCAAGGTTCAGGTTCAGTTCAGCCAAATTATCTGAACTGAACCTTAGGTTCAGTTCTGGTTCAGAGAATTTTCAACTGGTTCGAACCTGAACTGAACCTGAACCTCAAACAAGCTTGTAAACTGCTTCACCAGCCAAAAAATGTATCTAAATATGGTATATTATGCAAGTTAGAACCTCTTAAACCTAGGTTCAAGCTGTCTGAACCAAGTTCAAGCTGCCAAAACCAGGTTCAAACCACTGAACTACCAAGAACCAGGTTCGGACCTTGGTTCGGACCTCTGAACTGCTGAGAACCAGGTTCGAACCTGAAAAAACAGTCCCAAATAAGGTGAATTCTGTCCAAATCTGAAGTAATATATTTGCGGTTCGAACCAGGTTCTGAACCGAACTGAACGGTTCTTAGCGGTTCGGTTCAGGTTCGGCCTCTAGCCTGAACTGAACCCGAAGTTCAGTTCAGGTTCAGCAAAAAGGAGCCTGAACTGGACCGAACTGAACTGTGGCAACACTATAGCTAGCTGCAGCTGTGGCATGGCGAGATGCTCCTTCTGCAGCTGCACGCAAGGCGCTCTACAAAAAGAATGGTGTGCGGTGGTCATCGTTGTGGGGGCTGAGCTATTTTGACCCAACGCGGTCAGTGGTTATAGACAGCATGCACAATATCTTCGAAGGATTAGTGGAGTATCATTGCCATATAGTATTGGGCATTGACATGCCTGACCCTGAGCCAACAGAAGAGAAGCGGCAGACCCACATTGACTTTTATCTGCGATCGAACTTCTCGACGAAGACCCAACTCGCGGTGATCTGGAGCGGTTTACCGTCCCAGTGCTTAAAGCGTTGTGTTTGCACAAGAACCTCGCCCTGCCAAATGTTTGAATGCAAAAACTGAAGAAGGCTCAGATATTGGACGTCTTGGAAAGTTTCCTTGTAAGTGGTATTTACAGGTTGATTATTCGAGTCATTAACAAATCACGTAGAAGCGACAATCCCAATCCGCTGTTGTCCCATCAAAATCTCTTGGATCAGCAGATCCTACTGAAGCACCCTTGCCTATTGGGAGTGAGTACATCGAGGACTTGATCGCAGCGTCACAGAAACAGGCGAACAAGAGACAACCCAAGCAGTGGGGTGTTGGAGACGATTCTATAAATTCCGAAGAATTAATGTGCCTACAAAGCTTTATGTTGCAAACATCTCGTCCATCATGGCATACATCGCTGCCAAGCAATCTTGGCAATGCAAAGCACGGGAAGCTGAAGGCCGATCAATGGCGGTCGTGCATTGAATTCGATGTTCCTGCAGCAATAGCCCAAATTTGGGACTTCGACAAGTGAGGGTGTGAGGAGAACGAACGAGTGCGAAGGCAGAAGAAACTTGTTGAAGCGACTCTATTGCTTGCAACGGCAGTTTGGTGGGCCACCTCGTATCGCACTAGTACGCTCCATGCGTCACAGTACATGATATGTATTACTGCCTACCTCAATATCCTCAAGGATCTGTACCCTACCCTGGCCTGGTGTCCAAATCACCATGCCGCTCTCTACATCGGACCTTTACTTCTCAACTTTGGCCCCATGCATGGTTGGTGGATGTTCGCGTATGAGAGAATCATCGGGTGGCTTGGAAAGACAAACTCCAATTTTAAGATTGGTAAGTTTAATTGTTAATGTCGTGCTGAATGGCATCAACTGACAATTGAATTAAGGTGAACTGGAGGGGACTATGCTCGAGACATTTTGTGCTTCAGTCAATTTCAAGTCCCTCCTCTTGCAACATCATGACATGGCCATTGTAGGGAAATTCATGGCCATTGTAGAAAAAGCGACGAAGGACCGCTCTCGTGACCCAACTACAGGTATCATTTTTGGTGTGGAGGCTGCTCAGTCACTGACACCCACAAAACGGCCCCAACAACATATCACTTTGTCCAAACGAGCTCTCAACGCTCTCAATGCAATGTACCAGCAATTTTTTAACAAATCGATGCCAACAGCAATCACATGCCTCTCGAAACACATCATTGGCGAAGTTTCATTCGCAACGTGAGCGGAGTCAATCCGTGATTGCAATTTCTTCTTTCGCTCGACCGTTGCCAGCATGATAGCTCCCGGTGAAATTCAATACATTGTTTCTATTCCGTCCACAGCGGTGACGTCCGAGATGGATACCTTCTTTGTCATCAAGCATTATGCACAAGTAATTGAGGATGGGGCTTCTAATCTGTTTTCATCTCACGCAGACTTCGGTGCAAGCTTATGGTCATCGAAGACTTCAGCAGTTTTGGAGGCGGTTCCTGTGGATCATGTTGTTTGTTCTTCCATCTCACAGCCATGGATAAAGGGTATCATTCTATGCAAAGCTTTGAGCAGAGTGAGCATCTTCATTATCTGTTTGGCTCATGAACCTGCAGGCTTTCTAGCTCGCACTCACAACCCGCCATATTTGTACAATCAGAGAGCTATGGAAAGCAAGACTGGTCTGCTCAATACTGCTTGCGTGCCGGTCAATACCTGAGCGGCATAGGTCAAGGACCCCATGTACTGTTTCGAGCATCAATAATTTTATGTTTTTTTCTTGTATACATGTCTGTGCGACTTCGAGTCAGAATTTATGCCCCAACAGAGTTGCCTCACCAGACTTCATCAACTCAAAGGAGACCACAACTGACTTGAGCATGGGGGATGGGTGAGTTCCTATTTTTTGTTTCCTTTCTGAGAAGTCAAACAAGTGCTTGTGCGGGCTAAGCGCCTCGCTCGTATGGGTGGGGATGGGCAGAGCAGGTCAATCCTTGCCAGAGACATAAATTGTTCCATTCAGGGAATGTTATACACTCTCCAGAACCGCAGCCAGTTCACCAGATGTGGGGGACGAGCTCGGACGATGCGTGAAGGTCTGAATTTGATATGATATGCAGCCTGATAGTGCTCAACCACTAATATTGAACAGATCTCCGACAATGGTACTCCCTGCGAAGTCTGTACAAAAGGACCGCTCAACGAGTTTGGGTGTTCTCATAAACACTAAAACGACAACGGGTCTGGGCTTGGACTTCTCGGTTCCAGATATGCCATATCTTTTGGGCAGCAACAACACTTTTGAACATCGGTTGTTTGTGTCTTCCTTTTCCTCGTCAGCGACTTCATCGACGTCTTCACTTTCATTATCTGACCTTACAGCGGCAACGACGGTCCTCTCTGTTATACCAGAGGCAGTGTCTCCTTCCCCATCACCTATCCCCGAACCCGAATCTCCTCATGATCCTTCTGTCACTGCTGCGATTCTTGGGATGATCGAGAAGCAGAAGGAGAAAGAGGAGCGTAGGGCATCTCAGGCACTTCACCGGCTCTCATCTTCGTTAACGTCTTCTGCATCTTCGGCGACAGCTACGACCGCGTATCCGACGAACCTGAAATGTGGACGTCCACTGTCTATTGCGCAGGTGCTGGACGACTCGCAGAACACGGAAGACATATTGGAGAGATGAAGAACGAACCCCAGCGCACCTTGCAAATGAGGCCAGAGACCTCCAATTTCGATGCAGAACGCATATGACGAGAACAATAGGCGGATGTCAAGCAGGCGTGCGAAAGGTTGAATTTGCCCACACAACACAACTCAAACGCCTGAAACAGATAATGGATTCAGTTTGAATATATTCGCAATAAAACCTCAGTCTACATACTTTCATAATCAACTCTTCTTTATTGATGTCATGATAGGCATTTAATATCCATGCCACAAATAATTCGACCCTGTTTCTGGGGTGGGTGTCGGTATTTACGGCACCTCAACAAACGACAGGCCTACTTGGGTCAGCAGGCCCAAGGGGAGTGGCTGTGGTGAACTTCCGAGGCGGAATGGTGGCGTCACAGGTCACAACCACTTGTGAACTGTTTTTGTAGTAGTTCACGATGTCACGTGTCACACCCTGTGAACAGTTGGTCGAAATGGTACAGTATTTGCAGCACATATTCAGTAGTTCTGTATTTGTGTAGGTCCTACTGTATTATCAACTATTAGCGGGACACGTAACTGTGCAGGAAACGAGCCCAGGCTGTGAAAAGGAGTCAAGTATTTCCCATCCCTGAGGCAAGTACTCCAAGCACCATGTGGTAGACTCACATGAACTTCAGCCTGAAACATTCAGGATCTCCTATTGGACCATCAACAGAACGCTACGCCAGATGACATAAACCAAACATGCCTCTACTAGAAACTGTGCCCAACGATCTTGATGAAGGCCAGCACGCTGGCTTCGACAAGGCAATATGCAAGTTATATGAGGAAGAACCTTCGTCTCTCGCTCGAACTACCCACCTTCTTGCCACAATTGTCTCAACTTCAAAAGGACTACTAGATCCAAAATACGGAGATATCTCAAATGCGAGGGTTCTGTTAGAAAAGCACAGCGAATTGTTGGACCAGTTGAGGTATGCGTGGAAAGCGGGGAAATTCAGGGACATTTGAAACTTGAGTGCGATCGCCACGTCTCCAATCGTTGACTGCACTGGATTCAGGCGTCTGCCACTGGTACGTCGCTTTCAAAATTTCGGCATGAAATTCCTCAGCGTAACGACAGCCACTGACCTATCATGGGAACACCCATATGTCGGGAATGCGGCGGAAGCTCTTTGGCATCATATCAAAGAGCACCATCAAAATCGCGACAGTGAGGGTGGATCCATGTACGCCCATTACGCCGCTATCGTTTAATTGTCTGGCATGGGGAAATCCAGAACCGTTGATGAGATGTCTAAGCAATGTTTTATTATTCCAATCAATATCAGAGACCCAAAATTGCAAGGTGCACATGTTATTCCTCTGAATCCATTCTTGTACATATCTAGCATCTCTAGGTTTTCCTGCTTCAGATATCAAAGTTTATTGCTTTCTCACAAATCCCAATTCCAAGCATGACGCCTGGTTGCGCGCGCATGTGTTCTTGATGTCACTTCTCATCTGAACAACAATTGTAGTCCGTCGACTTCTGGTCAACAGCACATGTCATGAAGGTCTCGCCGGGGCGTTTCGGCACTTTATGACGGATGGCCAAAGAATGCAGGCTCACAACATGAACAGGCAAAATTTCTATAAGGAAGTGACACGATTGGCCAAGGAGGTATGCATGTAATGCTCCCCAACTCATTGCCTAAAGTTTAACTCATCATGCAAAGATGCTCGAGACCCAGGTCAAAATTGAAGAAGGAATGCCTGAATCCGCTCTCAATGTTGAGAAATCGCCAGCTGCACCCAAATTTCATTATCATGGTGAGTTTATAATTGATTCAGGTAAACCTTCCTAATCCATTATTGCTCTTAGGCAAGGATTCATTGTCCCTCCGCGATGTGGCGGATAAGTTGATACTATGTTTGCTCAATGAGGATGAAGAAAACAGCCCGTCACCTTCTCCAGCACCAGAAAGACGCTCTGCCAGGCTGAGGGAAAAACATCAGAAGCCATCACCCTCGAAAGTCGGTCACCCTATGGTCATACTAGCATTGGATGAGGCCCGCTCATTGACGGATGCGGGCAGTCGGGGGGGGGGGGGTTCTGGAATGCATTTTCAGAGTTTCGCCAAGTCCTGAGGTCGCTAAATGAATACCGGCTGTTTTCTCTCTTCCTGTCGACGACCGGGAAAATGTCGCAGTTTACTTCCACGAAAGAGGATGATTCGTCCACACATGTACAGATGGGCCAACTCGTTTTGATTATGCCTTTCACTGACCTTGGCTTTGACCAGCTGGCATCAAGAATTCTGATTGACGGATCGTGCTCCCTAGAAGATGTTGCGAGCATTGCACACATGGTGACTCTAGGGCGTCCTATGTAAGAGCTTCCCTTCATTAGGGGGACCCCAATCTCACGGCCATAACAGGTTTGGCGCTCGCTACCAATTGGCTACAGATGATGATATCAGGCTTCGCATAGTTCATTTTGCCGCCGAAAAACTCCTGAACACTACTCAGTCAGCTGTCTCACTCACCTCTGCTCAACAACTGGCTTGCCTTTCCCAACGCATGCCAATTGAGTTTTATTCGACTACATACACCACTCGTGAGCAGGAACAGAGGCAGGTAGAGGCGCATATGTGGGTCTGCCTCAAAGTGTTCCCTGGCTTTGAAAGCATGGCTACGACGTCTCCATGAGAACCTATCCTCTCGGAAGCTGCCTATGACATCATGTCCCGTCCAGACTTCGAAGCACCGAAAGCTCGTCAGCAAGTGATGGGAGGCTTCTCCGTGCATAAAGGCGACAGAGGTGAATTTATTGTCATGCTTCTTTTCACACTCGCTAGGGATCAAGTGGTGGCGAAGCAACCTTCTCATCTTGGAAATTCACGAGTTATCACTGTCAAAGGCCTCTTGAAAAATGTTTTTCGGCAGAGTGACAAGGTTATGAATGCTTTGCTGTCGGACCTTCATGCGCAGGCCTCGGAGTTCTCGACCGTGAAGCTTGGTATGGCATTTGATGAGGCCCGAATTCATTTCAATCATTTTGTGAAGGTTCATCAACACGGTGTCCTCGATCACAGATTTTTGTGCACGCTCATGTCGTGAGGTGCTGCTGTCTTGTGTGGTAACAGTCAGGCTGGCATCAATGGCATTATTCCTTTCACATATAGAGATACGTGTTTGGAGACCAAGAACATTGGAGTTATCCTCTGGCAATCGAAAGACGACCCCGCTTTCACATCTGATCCCGTTCGGGCTCTTTTCGACGCCATGGATCCCTTCACCTTGGGGATATTCGACAAGTCCGATCAAACTGATATCATCCCCGTCATACGAATAGTTTTCGCCCTAGCTGCTAAAGAACCCTCTCTGAAGGTCTCATGGGCGACGTCGATTTTGGGAGCGTGTACAGCATATGATATATGGTGTTCGGGTATCTCGTCGGACATCCAAGGGCCAATAATGCAAGGGGCAGAAGATGTCTGGCACTCTCTTGTAGCTGTTTCACATGGATGGAAGGAGATCTATGACACCCCCCACCAGCCTATGAAAGCATTGAGGATGTCTATGAATCCTGGCACCATGCAGGACCCAAGTGTCTGGGCTAGTTGGACTTTAGTCTGATAAATCTCGTTATGAACAAACATTCACCATTATATTTGCTGTACGATAGGTAGTCAAATAAATGAAATGTCATAGTTGAAGAACTTGTATTAGGTATGACGGGCCCTCTTCTTCCTCTCCAATGCTTGAATATCCTCCTTTGCAAAACACAGAATACGGGTTGCTTGACCAAAGTTCATTTCACCTATTGCAACCAAATCTTGGCCTGGAAGGCATGCAATGTCTTCGATAGTATAAAGCTTGTGAGTGTCGACAAGGAGGGTGCTGTATTGAGAAAATGTTTTCTGGTGCTTGTTGCGATTAGGGTTTGCATCTAGTGCCTCTAGCCATGGTTTCAAGTCAGGGTAGTCGATGCCAGTGGAATCCGAGTAGACTTATGTCCTGAGCTTCTTCACCATAAGACGTCTCTGCAACTGGCTTTGAGTCCTCCCTCTGAGTGCTACGAGGCTTGGGACATGGTTTTTTTGGAGTACTGGTAGTTGGTACTGGTTTTGCAGCTTTCCAGCGGCCAGAGGTGCATTTTGCAGCTGGTGCATGTCGTGTTGAATTTTGTTTGGATCCCATAAGGATAAAGAATAGATAAATGAGTGTGTAAATGGTTGACCGCTCGCCAAAGTGGGTGTGTATAGAAACAAAGGAAAAAAATGATAAGTCACATGAACACCACCCATATTTTATACTCTTCCATTGTGGGGGCCCCAAATTCAAAATCCTAATTGTGGGGCTGCCTCGACATAACCTATATGTATACTAGAGAGCCAGAATATATAGTTTTTTTGAATTCTTCCTGGCTGGGTAAAGAAAATATGCAATAGTCAAGTACCCAATGAGACATTTCTCAAATCTTATCCAAAAACCATGAAATCAATGGGGCTGCCTAGCCCTGGTTCAGGAGATTCAGAATATATCGGATTTGACCACCTATGCTCAATATTGAATGAGATATGGCTCTCACAAATTTTGGGCAGTTGTTGTACCACATTTGGCAGAATTCAAAGCTCTGCCAAGATTACTGAAAACGGCAATAATTATGGCTATAGAGCCAAGTTAGAACTAGGCAAGTTCAATGCCAAACACTACATAGACATAGCGAACCTAGACCAGTATGATATCATACTGGGATCTGGATTTATGCGCAAGCATAAAGTTGTACTCGACTTCAGTGAAGAAAAACGCACTGCGTTTATAATAAATGATGAACACCATGTCAAGCATACAGGCGACTTTGGTTCCCCAAAAGCGGGGAAGACGCTAATACAGCTTTATAAACTGCCAGCGGTTGACAAGAAAGTAGAAGCTAATTCAGCTTCCACAGTAAAAAGGACCATTAACACGGCCGTAGACGATGGCTCTTGACCAGCCGCCACGTAGCACCCCAAAACCGACAGGTGTGGAAGCCCAGTCGCACAACGCTGGAGATGATTGCCAAGCTCTACAGGCCCTCTTATATGGCATACAGGCCCTGAAGACTCAGACGGCACTAAACTGCACGGTTCCCCGGGCCTGGATAGCAGAAGCTAAACACCTTATCGACAGGATCAACATACATATGCATGAGGAGAGCATAGTCTCAGAGATGCGCGCAGAACTTAATCAGTTGAGGACAGACATAAAGATTCTCATTGAAGGTGTAAGCAAAATTGTCCTATATATGAATGCACCTATGCTGGCGGAGGCCACATCATCAGCACAACACCCCACATTGACAACGAGCCCAGTCGATGTCCACACAGAATTGACCGGCGACGTTCCGCAACACGCCATGCCACCTATGTCCACACATGCAAGCTCTTGCTTGCCAACAAACAAAGCAGCTCAGATGAACGTGGGGGCCCAAACAAGCCACATCACTCCAGCTTACACCATGGAGGACCTGAGGCTGAGCACGCTCATGCACACGGATAAACGGAGCTTGACTGGAGGGATTGTTGCAATGCAGCCACCCTTGGTTGGAACTGCACATGGGCCCAGACCCGGACACGATAACGATGCTGCAGCGGGCATACAAACCCCATGCCCCACCCTGAACCCTACTTCCCTGTTTCCATGTCTATATGGCAAATGGGGCAGGGGGAAATCAACGCGAACGTTGACATCCACCTCTCAGACAGAAGAAAAACCTGAGCATGCACCCCAATCAAGAGGCCCATCGAAACGAATGTGCAGGGGCAGACAGTCAGTAAACACGCTGGCAGCAGGACGAGAACACGTATTAGTTAGCACTACCATGAATGCTTCCACACACACAATCACGCCCTCGCCGGGCAGAATATCCAGGCGATCAAAGGCACAATTAACAGAGAAATCAAGGCAAGATGGACGACGGGAAACACCACCGCACCTAGCATCGAGGATCGACAGATCAAAGACAACATCTTCGGCCCAGTCACAGGAGATCAGTAATGGAAGGACGTGGAACGCTGCACCAGTCTGGAGACATACAGAGGTGGGGGTGAACCGGATCGTAGTGCGATTCATTAGGAAGGAACCACCACTGGAGGACGAACGAAGGAGCTCGAGATGGATGCGTGATGCCATGAACAAAGCATTGTGGGAGTTAGTGTTGCCGCAGCTAAGCTAGCCAGAAGCTGGCTACCATAGCTGCGGCTCCGGCTGGCTATTTTCTTCAAAATTGCTCAGCCGTAGCCGGCAGCCAGTGGTAGCTGACTACAGCTGGCTATAGTCGGCTTGTAGTCACTACTGGTACTACTTATTGAATTAATTTAATTTAATTTAATTTGAGATAAAATCTATTCTACATTATATTGTACAAGAGGGCGGGGGTGGTGAGGTGACGTGGCCCTCTCATGTTTGCATGCAAGAGGGCAGAGGTGGTGGGTGGTGGGCTGGACATGGCAAGAGAGGGCAGAGGGCGGTGGTGGTAGGTGGTGGTGGATGGCGGTGACCGGCCCTGCAAGGGGGTGGAGGTGGTGGCCGCGGTGGTGGTGGGCGCAAGAGGGCGGAGGTGGTGGTGGTGGTGCCATGTCACCTCTGACTCCCGTTTACAGGTGAGGAAGGTGGGCCGCTGGGTGGGCATCTGTGGGCAAAACACGAACCCCTCATGCTCATTGGATGAGCAGGAGGGGTATGAGGGATAGTTAAATCAATAAAAAGAATGAAAACTTACTTTTGTGTGCTTTCTTGAGGTCGCCAGCAGACGATGATGATGGTGTTGGTCGCTTATGGTGTCATGTGATACCGAATCTGCATGAAAAACTATGAAAAAACAGAGGTAATTTAGTATTAAAATACAATTTCAAAGTAAAGATCGTACCTGGGAGTGTAACCGGCTAAAGCCGCCGGCTTTTAGCTATGCCAGAGAGGCAGCCGTAGTCAGAGCTGCTAAAAAGCTGTAGCCGAGCCGGTCATCAGCTGGCTAAAAATCAGCTCAGCTTGCGGCTGACAGCCGAAGCCGCAGCAACACTACTGGGAGTGGGACTGGACCACCGATATACAGGTATGCGGCGCAGAATACATGAGGCAGGGGCACATAATTGTCACCCCGCAGGAACCCACGACCACAGAACAACTAATGGAATATGCGCATGTGTTCGTTACTGAGGTAACTCATGGGAAACCAGTGGTAGTGGAGCGGGACGTGAGATGGGAGCACATGGTCATAAGAGACGTGCCGTGTGATGAGGCATGGGACCCTGATGAAAAGTTTGACATGGCAAGGCTGCAGGAGGAGGTGAGTAAGGGCCACCCGGAGTTTGCGAGGCAGATGCAGATGGTACATGTGATTTGTGCAGACGGGGAGAAGACTAGAACTGGGGCACAAGGGAATGAAACTCTGCCCCTCTTGCATGCAAACACAAGCAGGCTGTGTCACCTCACCTCCGCCCTCTCGCTTTCAAATGTGAGAGAGCCGCATCACCTCACCCCTGCCCTCTTGCTTGCAAATGCGAGAGGGCCACGTCACCTCACCACCCCCGCCCTCTTGTACAATATAATGTAGAATAGATTTTATCTCAAATTAAATTAAATTAAATTAATTCAATAAGTAGTACCAGTAGTGACTACAAGCCGACTATAGCCAGCTGTAGTCAGCTACCACTGGCTGCCGGCTACGGCTGAGCAATTTTGAAGAAAATAGCCAGCCGGAGCCACAGCTATAGTAGCTGGCTTCCGGCTAGCCTAGCCGCGGCAACACTACTACTGAGAGTGCAGTACCACTATTATGTGTCTACAAGAAAGACAGACGGTTAAGAACCATGGTAGATGCGTGCAAGCACAATGAGAATACCATAAAGGACGTTACTCCTTTCCCAGATCAAGACGGTATCCGTCATGATGTGGCTTGTGGTATGTACTGTACTAAGCTGGACATGTCTGACGCATATGAACAAGTACGCATCAGAGAGTCAGACATGCCTGAAACGGCATTTGCTACCGTTTTCAGTACCTTCGTGAGCTACGTAGTTCAACAAGGTGATTGTAACGCACCTTCTACATTTCAACATTTAATGATGTATATATTCCGAGAATATATAGGATGATTTGTCCACATATATCTGGATGATATATTCATATTCTCTAATAGCCTAGAGAATCATGAACAACACCTACAGCTCGTCTTTGACAAGCTGTGCGAAAGTCACTTATTTCTAAGTGCTAAAAAAGTGGACTTATACTCCACACAAATGGACTGCTTAGTTCACATAATTACCGATTATGGTATATTGCCTGATGAGGACAAACTCAATCGCATTCGTGAATGATGAAGGCCAAGAGATTATAATGATGTACAGCATTTTCTAGGCCTAGTGCAATACCTAGCCCAATTTATGCCAGATATATCGGCATATACTAGCTCTTTATCGGGCATGACACATAATCATCGGCCCTTTGTATGGGCACCACTACACGAAAAGTGTTTTGAAATGATAAAAATCATTACTTGCAATACACCGATACTGAAACCGATAGACACGCAAAAAACCGACCCTATCTGGGTCGTATGCGATGTCTCTGCAAGGGGCATTGGAGCATTCTACGGTCAAGGACCAGAATGGCACAAAGTGTGTCCAGCTGGATTTCTATCCAAGAAATTCACACCAGCTCAGTGTAATTACCATATGTGGGAACACGAATTGATAGCCATATTAGAGGCTTTAGTCAAATGGGAAGATAAACTCATTGGACAATGATTTATCGTGGTGACTGACTATAAGGCATTAACCTTCTTCAAATCGAAGATACACATGTCCGATAGACAGACACAGTGGTGGGAATTCCCATCCTGCTTTGAATACGACTTGGTTTACACCAAGGGAACCTTGAATAAGGTAGCGGACTCATTGTCCCAGTACTATATCACTGACGAATTGTCAGAATTACATGCATTGAGCGAATACATCAACATGTATGCATGGATAGACCCTAGCAGGGACTTGACAACAGAAAACCGTAAAAAAGAGTTGTTAACAGGTTTCCCCAAGCCTAACATCATAGCAGCATGAGGAAAAGTAATAGCGAAGTCCGCTATGCAGCTAACTGACTCGGTAACAGCTCACATGGAGCAATCCAGCAATTTAATGGCTCAATTAGGCCAATATTACAAAGAGGATAACCTCTTCAATAAGATAGTTGCAGCTCCCGCACAATATGCAAGCTATTGGCTTGACGGCCAAAATTTATACGCGACCAGTCATGAAAGTAAGACAGTATTGTGCAACCCAAACACATTATGGAAGAGGAGGAGGATCCCCGAGATCATAATTGATAATGCACACAGTGTGTTAGGCCATATAGGCCATGATAAGACACTAAGATACCTTAGAAATTGGTTCTGGTGGCCTAAAATTATGCACGATACGATCACATTTTGTGAATCATGCGGCAAATGCCAAATGATGAAGACAAGTAACCAGTGCCCAGCAGGACTGTTACATAGTCTGCCGATACCTAATCGGCCATGGGCCTCAGTAGGCATTGATTTTATGGGACCACTCCCTGAAAGCAACGGATACGACTACATAATGGTAGTCATATGCCAGCTAACTTCCATGCTGCATTTGATAGCTACCATGATCATGGTAAAAGCTATGGAAGTGGCTGAGCTCTATTATAGAGAAATCGTCTGCTTGAACAGATTACCGGAATCAATAGTCTCCGATAGAGACTCCAAGTTCACTTCCAAGTTTTGGAAAGAATTACACCGCATTACCAGTGGAAAACTGTTAATGTCTATAGCATTTCATCCTCAAATGGATGGTGCTATGAAACGTTCAATATGTTCAGTTAAGCAGGCACTCCGCGTCTTTGTAAATGATAATCAAACCAATTGGAATGACAAATTGCCATCCATAGAGTTTGCGTTCAACTCTACAGTAAATAGCTCATCGAGCTTCGCACCCTTCGAGTTGAATGGTGGCTGGATGCTGACTATGATTAATAATCCTATATTGGATACACCCTATAAAGGCGTTAAACAATTCGCTGAACAAGCGGTACAAAACCTCGAGGCGGCTCACGATGCTATAATAGCTAGTCACATAACTCAAACTTATCATGCTAACGCACATAGGAGGGACAATCCTATCATCTCTATAGGCAGCAAAGTGTATCTTTCTACAAAGAATTTAAACTTGCTGAAAGGCAGGGTACGAAAGTTATTGCCCAAGTTTATCGGGCCATATACAGTGCTTAGCAGCAACCCTACAAAATCTACCTATATGATTGAATTACCGGATGAACTCCGTATACAACACGTCCATCTGATGTTCCATGTAAGCCTGTTAAGGCCCCATCAACCTAATCATGATGATTTGTTCCCTAACAGGGAAGCCGATGTGTTTTACGACTTCGGTGTGGACCCGGAACATGAATGGGTCGTAGACGAGATAATTGACCACAAATGGTCCCCCAAATTATCGTTTACAATAAAGTGGGCCTATAGTGATTACACCTGGGAGCTAAAAACTTCTTGTTTTAGGACCACACGGCACCCCCCCAGGACCCCGGAATTCCACACCGACAACCTCGATAATTTCGCCCTCCTCGCACTCAGCAATGAGTGGTGCCAAAAAAGGTATAGGTGTCCCATCAGGCTCCCACGTGGCCAGCAACAAGGACCACACACCAGGAGTCTGCACCTGCAGCGGTGACGACAACACAGGTCACACCACCGACGACAAAAGACAGGACATACTATCGATAGAGAATGGAGAATCCTACCTATTGGAAAGCTTTCACCAGACGCACTCACTGACACCCTCTTTCAAGTCTCCAAAGCTTGCAAAGGGGTCTCCGCCATCTCGACCAAAGCCATCGTAAATACCCTCAGGTCCATCACATACATCTTGACAAGAGAAAATCCCCCCGAAGACCCACTTGAGCGGGTTATCGATAGTATCGATCTCCAGCTCCGATCCACTACTGACACTATGTTGGGCTCTGTAGACGCTGCGCTGACCAACTCCTCCCTCAAAATTGCTACAGATCTCACTGATTTCGTCACGCAGGCTAAGGATAGTATCAGAGCAGCTATCGCTATGGAATCAACAACGGTAGTGGACAAAATTACAGCATCACAAACACAGTTCGCAGAAACAGTTCGCACTTTCAGCGATGTGCTGAAGACTGCACCACACACCGCATCTACGTCCACAGGCACAGGTGGACTCAACCCCAGGCAGAAGGCAACCCAGGCCATCAAAGACTGTTGCATACTCGTCGACTTCAGCTCCAACACCATCATACAACAGCTCAAGATAATAAGCGACTCAGCACTTGTCGAAAAAGCCAACACAGCCATCATGGACATCGAAGGAGTCGGAGAGCACAAGTTTCTCAGTGCCATCCGCATTCGTAACGGGGGTATACTACTGGAGATGAACAATACTGATGCTATCCTCTGGCTAACTAGCGCAAGCACCAAGAACACCTTCGTGGACAACTTCGAGCTGTCAGCCATCATCAAGCCCCAAACGTACAGTATACTAGCCCAATTCGTCCCCTTCTCCTTCAGACCGGACATGGAGGCTGACCTGCAGGAAATAGAAGAAGTCAACGGATATGACACTGGAAGCATCACACGGGCCAAATGGATCAAACCCATATCTCGCAGAAGCCCCACGCAATCATGTGGACACCTCATCGTCGTACTCCTTTTTCCACAGATCGCCAACAAAATCCTTACCGAAGGGCATCGCACACAAACTCCTCTACGCCACCAAGTGCCGCAAAGAACCCACTCGCTGCCTCAAATGTCACGGGTGGAACCACATCGCCAATGAATGCATAGTAGCGCACGACATGTGCGGCACCTGCGGAGGACTGCTCAGCCTAGACAGACCAAACTTGAAGGTCTATTTGCCACCACACAGCGTCAGCCAGAAGTCTGTGGGCTAAGAAGACACATATACTGATAGGTAACAAATAAAACTGGGACATGAAACAGAAAATACTATCAAACAAAACAGAGGGGGCACTGGCAGGCACATGTCCATACCCACTTGGTGAGCAGCAGGGGGTGTGAGTGGGTCAAATAGCATGGGGGTGGGTGGGTCAAACAACTCTGTGCTTGTTTGATGAGTAGCAGAGGGTGTATGGGGATGATGGGAGGTCAAACGACCCTGCACTTGCTTGGGGAGGGGTGGATATCAAATGAACCCCATGCTCACTTGGTGAGCAGCAGGGGGTGGATGCAGATGTCAATGGGTCGAACAGCATGGGGTGGTGAGTTGAACAACCCCTGCCACTTGCTTGGTGAGCAACAAGGGGTGGATACAGATGTTGGTGGGTTGAACAGCATAGGTCATTGAGGAGCTGGCACTGCAGCAGTAACTTGAAGGTGGGTAAGGTATGTCCATAGTGGAGGTCAATTTGGCGGTGGTGGTGTCTGAGCTGTTTGTGGATGAGGAACTGAGAGTATGAGTGTGGGAGACTGCAGCAAGAGACTCACATGTACAACAACTTGCATACACTGGCAGGTTCCATGGTATTTCAACATAGAAATATAAATTAAATAGTGTATATATATATATTGAATAAAAAATGCACTGACTGTACCCACCAAAATATCAATGATTTGTGGTTTAAACTATGTTTGAAAAGTT
>QLPF01018333.1:7388-28515 GCA_003314045.1 Hygrophorus pudorinus | reverse complement strand
AAAAATCGGCGTAGATGGTGCGATTCAAAGGGAACGTGGATGGAGAAGAGTCGAGGGTAGTATTGATTTGCGTGTGGTCTCGGACGGGCTGACCTGTGAGCCGCGCAAGAAGCTCGTTCACGTAACCAACGCCTTGGACTCGTCCCAAAGCCTGACCATCTCTGCAGAATGTCTGAGTTTACTCGTCACGGCGAAAGGACATAGGGCTGACCCAGTGCCGTAGAACTTCCCAAGATCCCCGTGGTACTCGAATGCCTGGAAATCATGGTTAGAGAACAAATGGCAGAAAGGGCTCGTCGACTCTTTATAAACGGTCTCGAAGGGGCATAAGGAAAGAAGACCGAATATGTCGTCATCAGTGATATTTGAGCCGGGAGCAGCCTCGTTCAGACGGGCGGCAATCGGAGCTGCATAGACAGATTGCCATAACCCTGTTTGGGCATCTGAAGTTCCTGCATTTGGACACATGTGGTCATCCAAAGTGTCGTTCAGCTGAGGCAACGCGATGAGTACAGACCATCAGTGTGAATTGTCGCACTCACCGATTCAGATAAAATAACAGAGAGTTTGGGAATGAATTCCTGATGACTGGCGGAAGCAAAACCTTTGATGTATTAGTTGCATTGAAGGAGACGGTATTGCTGTGGGACATGCCTGCAGTCCAATTTGTCGCAGATAGAACGACACGTTCCGAACTTGATGCCCGCACAAACGGAAGATTACTGTCATCGACAAGATGCGAATATCGTTTGAACTGTTGTTCGCCCGCCTCAAATGACCTAAGGTTCAAGCGCACAAATGAAGCTAGAGAAAATGGAGACAGCGTTTGATTCCAGCTCACTGTGTAGCACCGAAAGTGACCAGATCAGCAACTCCTAGATCGTATGTGAAATTGGCTAGGAAGTACAATCGTGGATCAGTGAAAGCCGGGGCTGCTTTCAACTTGCTGACCCCTCTCTTGATGGCAACTGAAGCACCAGATGTCGGAAAACGAGCGCCATGTCGTTGTATCTGTATAAAAAATTATCACACCAGCGAACGCCAGATCCTGTTTCTAGATACTTGCGATATTGACCTTGCATGTACAGAAATGTCGGAATTGGCTGCAATTACAATAACTCGCCAAACTCACCTGAGTGACTTCACAGCCCCGAGGTGGTAGTTGATACTCTCCCATCGGGAAGTACGGCGAATACTGAGCCCAAGACGCCTCTAGCTTCGTGGTCGACCGGTACGCGGCTGACGACACGACACCGAGTCGAACATTGACTGTGAAAATGGCAAAAATCGACGTCAAGAGTACCCCGAGCACCATGAATGGTAGAAAGAAGGTCATGGTGGGCCAGCGAACGCCAGTGAGAGTTTGGGTCTGGTCCGAAGAGTCCTCATCATGATAGTAAGGCGGAAGATTGGCTTCCAAAGCGTCAGAACGGAGATGGGCTTGGTTCGTTGGACTGGCTGTGGCTAAGTGCAGATTCGATACTTGGTGTCAAGCTCTGGATTCTCGAAGCTTCGAGGAGTCAGACCTCCCACCTATAGATGTGATCATGGTCTGGCATACATATCGGAGGGGGTTGTGGAGGCGGAGGGTGATATTTTTTGACGAGGGACATGCCTAGTACACACAGGTGGCCTTGGCTCTTACATCCAGTCACTCTACACTACCAGTAGTTGTATGCATTCGTCTTCTACGCACTCTTCCACATTAACCGACTTCCTTAACCGTTCCAGATCCGTCTTCTGGGCGTGTTCCATCATTGTTGCAGATAATTTGACACAAGAAATTGGCTGGACGCTCGACTGCTAGGATGACAAAATACAAGATGGATGTTGTCACGTCGGATTTCATTTCACATGAAGGCGTAATAGCCATTGTATGCAATTCCGGCCAAAGACGCTGTTCTGTGGATGTGCGGTTAGCAAGTATTACCAGGAGGAAGATGGGATTCATCTCGTCGAATGACACCCTTTGAATGGTAGGATAAAATCGACGATCGACTCGGCATCTGGGTTGGCGGTATGGTTACTACCCGATAGTATCAGCGAGCGCAAGGCAGGATATCTCGGCCGGTAAGAGTTCGGAAAATCGATGATAGCTTTATCCGTACCCAGTATAGCCAACACCTCAAGAGCTGGGTAATCAAGGCAACGTAAGGTGTCAATCTTCCGAGGTTCGCTCAAGTCCAATGCCAGGACTCGGAGAGACGGTAATTCAATGAGATCCGAATGGGGTGAATGGCGAATCAGATCTCCTCCAACAATAAGATGTGATAAAGAGCCCATCGACGTGAACAACTGGCGTGCGTCCTCGTGCGTGAGTGCGTCATGGCAGTTAATCAGTGCTAGAGATGTCACAGAGCTAAGAGGAAGCCGGAATTTATAGACATATGATGCATATAATACAGCGGAAGACAGAGCGGGAGTCCCGCGGGAGAAGAGGTCCAGATAAAATTTGTCTGGCTCGTCGAGGTCATGGCGGAACGATTCTGCCTTCTCCGACCCAAACGACATATTTTCCAGAGCTGGGGCGTATAGTTCCTTGAGAAGTGGGAAGTTGTTCGATCTTGGCATATCAATGCGCAATTGATGCCAACGCGCGACATGTGGAATGAGGCTGTCTAAATGTTTGATGAAGTTGTCCTCCTCGAAATAAAGGTCTTCGAAGCAGTGGGCTGGCACGTCATTCTCCAACACGATATCGAGCAAACATTGACCAGATCTTTCGAGGTAGAGGTTCAACAGCTCCAAATGGGACGAACAGGCATTGACGCAAATACTTGACCATAGTCGAGGTGTCTGCAAGGCAATGATCCGCCATTGATGAGACACGTGCGATACGACGATTTCGATGGTGGGTGATAGTGAAAGTCCGAAGATGTGGGAGAGTATTTCGTGTGGGAGGTGGCTCGTATCAGAATCACGGTTCAGTATCTCCGCGATGCGAACATGCACGTGAGTCACTGCATTATTTGCCGTGATAACGATCCCCTGAATTCCCGTAGGCCTTTGAGATCGAGATGGTTAAACATATCTTCGAGAGTCGGATGTGGCTTGGTTCCGTCCGGCAACAACCTTTTTAAGTCCGGGCGAGTGCTGATGGGAACGAAGAAGCTGTATGTGATTGCCATGGATCAGAGTCGATGTTAAAATTAAGATAGAATACGAACCTAAATTTCGTATCCCATTGAAAGACTTGGTTGTCCATGCCACTTGCAGCATTTCACAAAGCTCTTCGCAGTCTCGAAGTAAGGCCCTTGCATTGTGATTATCGCCATAACGTGGGTCTAGTACGCCTTCGGACTCCGTCACAATGATAGAGAGGAGGTATGGAAGCGGCGGAACACTCAAGTTCGAGCCCGAAAGATCGTCAGTTACCAAGTCAAACACTACTCCATTTTGGCTTTGATGCTCATCACTCAGAAGGTTTGGAGCCAACCCGAGAGGCATAGTCGAGTCTGGGAGACGTCGCGTCTGGGAGTCTCAGAGACTGAGACACGCCACGTTGATAATTATGCCCCCTCGTCTCCACCGTTGCCACTGCTTCCTCGCCTTAGAGATAACGCGCAGGATTGGTCTGTTAAATTTCATTGCCCTCGGAGGTCCGCAAGTCCATGTCGTGAGCTCATTAAGGACGTAGGAACGGAAACGGGGGCGGAACGAGGGGGTCGGTGCTATTCGGAAGAAAAACCCGACTGTTGAAAGCTCTCACTAAATTGAAGGAATTGACACTTGATATAAGCTTGATATTCTGCTTGAAATGACCTTCGCGATTGGATTTCTCAATGTGAAAAGCGGAAGAAGATGAGCCGTACGGTCGCCGGAGGATAAGGCCCCGTTCGATAGGGATTATAAGCCAGATTGTCGTGAGATTATGAGTGACATTATATACATCTACCAAACAGAACCAAAGTCACACCTCGGAAACAAGAACCCGCCAGTACAGCCACAGATGATGTGCAGGCATATGAACGGTTCTCCTTACTAATGTTGTCAACAACAACAGATGTGGTTAAAATATATCAATTGTTTTATCATAATGATTACACTACAAGTAGTGAAATTTGCGAAAAGAATGTTGGGAAAAATGAGGAAAAAATTATTTTATTGTTGTGTATGATGAGCGCAGCCATGATCAACGATGAGCGCAACCGTGATCAATGACGAGCGCTCTTGTAGAACACGATCGGCGATGAGCGCCCATCAAATTCACATGCTGATTGTTGCCCGATCGGGATATAGCTCTTTTCGGACTATCTTATCTACAATCTGTCACATTTTGTCACGGGTAGCCACAGCAATAATTCGAGAATAATCAAAAATCTGATTATTCTTTTTTGGCAGTAGAATCTCAATAATCTTAGATGATAATCCCTGTCGAACGGGGCCTAAAACTAATGAGAAACCCCCTTTTCGCAGAAGAAACCCCATATGGGGCAACCGAGGTGAGGCCGTTACAGTGTCACCATGTTCGACTTTTTTTGGCAACTATAGTACAGTACTGCAGTGTAGGCCCGGTCCTCGGATAAAACTCCCCTTTTCGCAAGTCTACTAATACGTGTGAATGAATCGGCGGCGGATAAACGATAACATTCATATTTTAAACGCCAATTCAGATACGTACGCGTCCCACTCGGGGGTACCGGTGTGATGATAACTGCGCTTGAAATTTGGGGGGTACCATCACCCAGCTACAAAAGGGCCACGGGTTTGTACCAACATCGTTCTGTAAAATTTCGTTTTAAGTTTGGTGCTGGCCACCGATCTGTCATTCATCCTAGACATTTTTTTATTCCCTTATGATGATCAAGATTGTCTTTTTGGTTAGCGTTGTTCTCGCAAGCATTGTGGGTGTGCTGGCCTTACCTCTGCCGCAAACTCTGGGCTCCGCGTCGAATGTTTGCGACGGTAAACTTGAACTCCCGTAAGACCTTTCACTGATTCGAATGCACAAACTCATGATTAATCTCTCGCCCTCCGTCGGTGACTATGCGCAGGCCGTGTGGGCAAGGCCAGCAGGCAGTTACGAACGCGAATATTCCGCCGAAGAAGTTGAAGCCTGGGCGTGAAGCAGGATCCTATCGTGAAGGTGAGTTTTTTTACTACTAGTAAGCGTAATCATTTTTCACGTGTTCTTTTCAGCCCCGCCTTGTCCCCATGAAAACTGTGCCACTGGCAATCGCTACAAGTCGTACTCATGGCCGGGCGATGTAGGTAACCACATCGTCGAATATCACAAGGGTAAGCTTCCAGCGGACTGGATTTCCCCCCCTATTGGTCAGTGTTCTTGTTTTCGAAAAGTAGTATCTGCTAAACCTTTCCATCTGTTCTTGTCGTGCCTCTAGTTGGTTACAAGGAAGGTACTACCGCTGCACGGATAAAACATCGTAGGTGGCTTCTTGTTCCTGGTGGTAATACCTGACAAGCGTTCCTCCCCCACATTGTAGCTCTGGGCCACAATGGGCGAAGTGTGTAGGTTCGTATTGTCCATGTAAGGTATCTGAGAATCCTGTCTCCCCTTGTAGCCCTGAGGAATACTGCTCATCGTATGTAGCCTTTCGTTTATGTAAAGTATTATCTAACCAACCATTATGCCCTTCTTCAAGTTGCCCGATCATCGGAATATGCTGCAGCCTACCAGCGCCTTCACGCTAATCCCCAGGCTCGAGCTTATAGGCTTGTCCCTGACCCTATAGGTGTTTTTTGTTTTCCTGTTTATGATGTAAGGTAATATCTGACAGACTTTTGTGTATGTGTAGAGAAGGTAGAGAAGGTAAAGAAGGTAGAGAAGGTAAAGAAGGTAAAGAAGGTAAAGAAGGAGAAGGTTGACATTCAGCAACATACGCCTGCTGCCCGTCTTGGTGCTGACCGGCAGGTTGACATTCAGCAACATGATGTTGCGTACCAATCTCATCATGCAGCGTGGCCTATTGATGCTCACTATGCAACCTCATGTGTGTGGCTTCTTGGTGTCACATAATATCTGACAAACTGGTCTATCGTGTCCTGTAGCCAGTGGCCATGCAGGTCTATGTGTGTGACTTCTTGTTCATGGTGTAATATCTAACAAACATGTCTACTCGTATAGCAACATTTTCGGCAGGCTGCTCAGATTGTTCAGGCACCCTACAATCTATAGTGCGATCATGTCATTGCCAATGTATGTTGCTTCTTCTTGTCATCCAGTATCTGACAAACATTTCTGCTCCGTCTTGTGTAGCCACCGGCAAATGATATGTTTAAGCTTATATTTGTTGGTCGTTTTCAATAGTTTATTTAACAAACCTGTCCTTCTCTCCTGATACCATGAGACAATCGGCACGCGGGATGCAGCCACAGGTGCTGAGATATCAAGACTCCACGGCCATGAGACAGTAGTCACATGTGTCGCTCATTCGCCTGACAACCGTCTAATCGTGTTGGGCTCGCCCTACGGTACTCTCCGTATCTGGGATGCACACAGGTCGTGTCATCTCGGCGCCTCTCGAGGGGCACACCGATGCAATCACATCTGTTAATTTCCCGCCAGACAGCCGTCGAATCGTCTCTGGCGCATGGGACAAGACAGTCCGTATCTGGGACGTAGATGGGGGTTCTGCAATTTCAACACCTCTCGAGGGCCACACTGACATAATAACCTCTGTAGGCTTACCGGACAATCGTCGGATTGTCTCGGGTTTGTACGACAAGACGGTCCGTATCTGGGATGCAGAAACAGGTGCTGCGCTCATGACGCCGCTCGAGGGCCACACCGATATCGTCACTTCAGTAGTTTTCTCGCCAGACAATCGTCGAATAGTGTCGGGCTCGTGGGACTCGAGAATCCGTCTCTGGGATGCAGGCGCAGGTACTGCGGTATTCGGACCTCTCAAGGGTCACAGCCTTGTAACCTCCGTGGCCTTCTCGCCCAACGGCGTCGGATCGTTTCGGGCTCGTCTGACCAGACCATTCGTATCTGGGATGTGAACACAGGTGTTGAGATCTCGAAACTCTTCGAGGGTCACACCGAGGTGGTGACCTCTGTAGAATTTTCGCCGGACAGTTGTCTAATCGTTTCGGGCTCGCACGACCAGATCATTCGCATCTGGGACGCAGAGACGGGTGCTGCCATCTCGGGGTCACACGGCTGGAGTCACCTCTGTCGCCTTCTCCCCGGATGGCCGTCGAATCGTCTCGCCGTCGGTAGACAACATAATTCACATCTGGGATGCAGACAGACCGTGATGCACCTATCAACCACCATGGCTATGCTTATTCTCTTGTGTCAGAACACGTATGTATCCAGTAATGACGTCATTTGCTGAACATTCTCTCAACCTGAGTCTATGCACTGTAGTTGCAATCCATGCCATCGTGGCTGAATCCTTCCGGCAAGGATGGCTGGATACACGATTCTGTTTGGAACCTAATGCTCTGGGTTCCGTGGGACTCCCGCCTAGGTTTCTGCACTTCCCGCCAACGGGCCATTTGCTCGTCAAGTCAATCGGAAGATTATGCGGGGCGGATGGTCACCCTCGATGTTACGAAGTTCTGCAACGGTTGTCAGTGGCAGCGGGTGAAGTCGTAAGTGGACGGCGCACCAAGAATTCGGAAAGATGATCCTCCCCACCATCAGCTTTGGAGTCTGCCAAGAAAATTTTGAGATGAATTTGTTGAAACCGGAGGACGTCATGGAAATGAGACGAAGAGGGCCGTGCAGAATTCGGTACCCTATGATGATTGGTCTCCATGACGATCTCAGGCTGAACTGACGATTTCTTTAGCCGTAGGCCAAGTTTCTGGGAACACATTTGATCCTGAGAAATAACGCTGGCACTTGTCGTCGACCCCAGGTCAGACATTACATCCAGGGGGGGCAACATATGAGATGGCATGTGTTCAAAAACACAACCCCTCCCAGATTTGTGATGCCTGTACGCTGGACAAATCGTGATCACGGATAGTCTACAAATTCGAGGAACACTTTTGCGCACATTCAGGAAAACATTCGAAATTTGATTTACAAACAAGTGCCAGTGGTTCATAAGCAACCCCGATCGTCTACGCCTTTGACACTTGCAGAGGCAAATGCAAAGTACATGAGCCCTCGACGGTTGGCCTATAAAGGGCAGAAGACATTTCCCATGTGATCTCCCTAGCTAAGGAAAAGCGGAAAGACTCCAAGAGCAAGGACAGAACAACCTCTGAGTTAATCATACTACATTAGAAACTGACGGTAACATCCAAAATGCAACGTACTCATTCCCAGAAGCGAAAATTTGAAACTGCTATGAAGATCTCGTTACTGTGGAATCAATAGTATCAGAAAATGAGAAGATCCTTACAAATTACTTAAAAGTTCTTTCTCTTCCGATGAAGGTCATCCTGAAGATGAAGATTAGCCAAAGATGTGCCGTAGTAGCGTTGTCAATAGACGCACAAATTGGAGTAAACACCAGGAGCCGCCACGCTGTCGGGTGAAGGTGACAACCATCGATCTGGCTTCCATGCCAATCTTTCTGCATGTCACTGAAGCCCCCAAGCGTCTGGAAGGTCTTATTAAGTACTTTACAACAATCTCAACCGACACTTAAAAAACGGCAAAAGACATATACCGCAAACTAGAAGACAAAGGGTGTGTCAATGGGCTTCACGATATACCCCATGGCGTCATATCTCACTATGTATTTGCTCAGATGCCTTGATACATATTTTCGCTTTGATCCACCCAGGGGTTTGGGAGATTTTGACCTCGCTGATATCAGTCGGGGAGCGGATATCGAGGTCGCCACTCATGATTACGCCCAGCTGCCAGCGGTGGGAAAAGAAATGCAAAATTGTGTCGAGAAGCTGCTACCCGTGGCCATATCCCAGCTACGCTGAACGTTCGGAGCGATAGCAACGCTGATTGATATTATATCTTTCAGTGTATTCTTAGACGTTATTCGAGATATGCTTATGTTACTGCACCTTTGATTTTGCCTTGTATGATTAGCCTCCAGCAGGGTAAGGCTCGACATAGCGGAGATACACTTCGGATGATGTTTGTCCTGGGACCAATAGCCAAAACAAGGCTCAAAGTAGAGCGGAAGGTCGTCCAAACCTACACAACAGGTTTCCCAGCCCAACAGAAGCCTAGTCACTGTTCAGGATGCGACCTGAAGTCCGAATCAATCGGCCTAAGGGAGGAGCTCAACAAGTTTTAAACAAGTATCCTCACATAGTCGCTCTCTTTACACCTTATCTTTTCTGTGACCATCCGACCCGAGAATGGTACCAATCTCGACGCGACGTAAGTCCTTCTAGGGTTTGGATTGACTGGGTCAAGAGGAAATGGCTGGGGAATAGCCCTATGGCGGCGTAGATTGCTATCATCTGGTTATCGTGAGAAAAATCGGCGTAGATGGTGCGATTCAAAGGGAACGTGGATGGAGAAGAGTCGAGGGTAGTATTGGTTTGCGTGTGATCTCGGACAGGCTGACCTGTGAGCCGAGCAAGAAGCTCGTTCACGTAACCAACGCCTTGGACTCGTCCCAAAGCCTGACCATCTCTGCAGAATGTATGAGTTTACTCTTCACGGTGAAAGGACATAGGGCTGACCCAGTGCCGTGGTTCTATAAAACTTCCCAAGATCCCCGTGGTACTCGAATGCCTGGAAATCATGTTGAGAGAACAAGTAGCAGAAAGGGCTCGTCGACTCTTTATAAACGGTCTCGAAGGGGCATAAGGAAAGGAGACCGAATATGTCGTCATCAGTAATATTTGAGCCAGGAGCGGCCTCGTGCACCCAATATCGCTCCACCGCTGCCACCGCTTCCAGAGATAACGCGCAGGACTGGTCTGTTAGGTTTCATTGGCCTCGGCGGTCCGCAAGTCCATGTTGTTCTTTATCAGAGCTCCATCAGATTACATGGCGTGACGGCCGGGTACCTGTACAATGTACTGGGAGAGTTGGGAGTTATTATCTTCTTTCAAATGTGTACATTCAAGTTAGATGTTCTGCCCAGCCCTGGCCGCCAAAACACATACTATACCATCTTTGCCGCCTCTCGCAGTGGCTGTCCTTACGAGATTCAACGCGGCAGTTGACCTCATATTTCTACCGGCGTACAAGCTTATTCAACTCAAAGCTCGCGCCGCCACCGTAGGTCCTCCGGTCCTGAGCCATCTCAAAATTATGTGAAGGTGGCTCATGAGTTGCTTCCCCCGTCTTCTTCATGACCTGTTTCAAGTTCGCGCCGTTGACTGCCTGATCACGAAGAGGGTGGCGGCTTCGGACCCTTGACTTTAAGCTCTCACCCATAGATAGACGATGATGCCGGTTGTGACCTTTGCCTATGATATGTCACGCATGTCACGCCGTAATTCATTCAACTTGAATGTGATAACTTAATTCGCAAGCGTATAGTGAGGGGACCGGGTTGAACTACTGCGTGCATATGGTGCGAAAGGACGTAGGAACGGAAACGAAAGCGGAACAAGGGGGTCGGTACTATTCATAAGAAAGGCCCGACGCCGTCTGGATGCATTCGAAGCTCTCACTAAATTGAAGGAATTGACACTTGATATTCTGCTTGAAATGACCTTCGCGATTGGATTTCTGGGGGTGTCAAAAGCGGAAGAAGACGAGCCGTACGGTCGCCGTGAAGAAGGTTTCTCTGGGTTTCTCTGCGGACATACTAGTACGTGTGAATGAATCGGCGGCGGATAAACGATAGCATTCATATTCTAAACGCCAATTCAGATACGTACGCGTCCCACTCGGAGCTACCGGTGTGATGATAATTGCGCCTGAAATTTGGGGGGTACCATCGCCCAGCTATAAAAGGGCCACGGGTTTGTACCAACATGGTTCTGTAAAATTTCGTTTTAAGTTTGGTGCTGGCCACCGATCTGTCATTCATCCTAGACATTTTTTATTCCCTTATGATGATCAAGACTCGGATTCTCTTTTTGGTTAGCGTTGCTGTCGCAAGCATTGTGGGTGTGCTGGCCTCACCTCTGCCGCAAACTCTGGGCTCCGCGTCGAATGTTCACGACGGTAAACTTGAACTCCCGTAAGACCTTTCACTGATTCGAATGCACAAACTCATGATTAACCTCTCGCCCTCCGTCGGTGACTATGCACAGGCCGTGTGGGCAAGGCCAGCAGGCAGTTACGAACGCGAATATTCCGCCGAAGAAGTTGAAGCCTGGGCGTGAAGCAGGATCCTATCGTGAAGGTGAGTTTTTTTACTACTAGTAAGCGTAATCATTTTTCACGTGTTCTTTTCAGCCCCGCCTTGTCCCCATAAAAACTGTGCCACTGGCAATCGCTTCAAGTCGTACACACGGCCGGGCGATTTAGGTTGCCACATCATCGAATATCACAAGGGTAAGCTTCCACCGGACTGGATTCCCTCACCTATTGGTCAGTGTTCTTGTTTTCGAAAAGTAGTATCTGCTAAACCTTTCCATCTGTTCTTGTCGTGCCTCTAGTTGGTTACAAGGAAGGTACTACCGCTGCACGGATAAAATTTCGTAGGTGGCTTCTTGTTCCTGGTGGTAATACCTGACAAGCGTTCCTCCCCCACATTGTAGCTCTGGGCCACAATAAGCGAAGTGTGTAGGCTCTTCTTGTCCATGTAAAGTATCTGAGAATCCTTTCTCCCCTTGTAGCCTGGATCAAGGCTGCTGTCCGTATGTAGCCTCTCGTTTATGTAAAGTATTGTCTAACCAACCATTATGCCCTTCTTCAAGTTGCCCGATCATCGGAACATGCTGCAGCCTACCAGCGCCTTCACGCTAATCCCCAGGCTCGAGCTCATAGGCTGGTCGCTGACCATATAGTTCCATGTAGGTGTTTTTTGTTTTCCTGTTTCTGTAAGGTAATATCTGACAGACTTTTCTGTATATGTAGCTACATCACAGGCTGCTGCACAGCAGGTGGACATTCAGCAACATACTGTAGTTTGGCCTGCTGCCCGTCCTGGTGGTGACCAGCAGGTTGACAATCAGCAACATGATGTTGTGCACCCACCTCATCATGCACACCAGGAAAGTGAGGACGGAAGGACAAAGATCTATTTTGCATTATAATGTATATTATTAGAGGAGTAAACGCATCAGCAAAACTCATTTTTTTTTGCCATAGAAAGTAATGTTGGATATATAATAGCATAGATGTCCCATACATGCCATGGAAACATTGTACTTGCCTATAGTACTGCCCAGCATCAGGAAAAGAGGGGTCCACTTAAGTTGTCTTATATAGTCTTAAATTGTCTTAAGTTGTCTTAAGTCAGTCTTAACTCATCTTAGTCTGGTTAAGACAAAATAAGCCCAGACATTTTCTTAACTCGTCTTAGTTTTGTCTTAGTTTTGCTTATTATTTCTCTTATTGTGCTTTGCACGTGACCTTGCCAAACACATCAACACAACTCAATTTGAGTCTGGCAGTAAAACTGCTATAACTCAATCAATTCTGCATGGATCTGCTTGGTAAATTTTATCCATAAATGCAAATGTATTGAGATGTTGGCTGCATAAAAATTGGCATTTTCGGCCTATTTAGAGTATTTTTACATGTTCATCAGGAAAACACGGATCCACTTAGTGGTCTTATTTTGTCTTAGGTGGTCTTAGTTGTCTTAATTTTTTCGGAGTAAGACAACCAAGACTGTTAAGATAGAATAAGACCGATAAGACACATTAAGACAGAGTGAAACCGATAAGACAAGTTGTTAACTCTCAACAAATTATTATACAATAAGTTTACAGCAGTTAAAATTTACACCAACTCGAGATTCAAACCCACGAGCACAGAGCAGTCACATGACAATATTATTGTGTACTCACCCACTGTACCAGCTGGTCTTACAATAATGAAGCTAACCAAGCTTATTTATATAGGTTTTTGTTGACTTAGAACTTTTTGACTTTTGACTTGAAGAACTTTTGTTGACTGCAGCCAAACAACAATACACAGTGCCAGGTCATCAACCACAACAACAACAACAACAACAACAACAACAACAACAACAACAACAACAACAACAACAATGCCAATGACAAATGAAACAGAAGATCAATGGTAAGCAAGTAAAATTCTCAAAGATTAGCTTATGATAAAATGAAATTGCTAGTGTGCCCATCACCCAAATGCCCATGGCTGCGTCACCCACATCTACCCCTGCCGTTCCCCAAACGAGCACGCGGGGTCACCCACGTCTGTTCCCACCCCCTGCCGCCCATAAGTAAGTGCATAGTTATTTAAGTATACTAATAAAACTAAAACTAATAAAACTGCACCACTGCCTCGAAGGAGCTGCGTCATCAGCCACCACAGCATGTCCTGCTGTCACCTTGAACACGACAACCGTATTATTGCCCGCCACCACGGCCCAACCACCTCCCCCTGTGTTGCTTCGAACACGACGGCCAAGGTAAGAATTTACCACAATGAATTGAGTACACTAATAAAACTATTTAACTTGAGGTCCCCGCCGTTTCGCACCTGCCACACCATCTCGCCTGCAAATGCAAGATGGTTGGCTCGGGGATAGTCCGCCATCCCCACTCACCCCACCCTTGCTGCCATGTCATCGCCCACCCAACCACTGCCACGCCTTGCCACACTGCCACGCCTTGCCACACTGCACTGCCCCCCCCACCACCTGAACCCACCACACCGTCTTGCTCCAGACTCACCCAAGCTCCACTACCCTCCCGCTCTCCAAACGAGCATGGAGGTCGTTTTTGGACACTCACCATCACCGCCTCCGTCACCACCTCTAGCGCCACCAGCACGGCTGTCTCGGACCCATCCATGCGCATCCAGCACCCCTCCCGTTCTCCAAATGAGTGCAAAGGATCTGTCGCCCTGTCATGTCGCTGACAGCACCACCCACCTCGAGGCAGCCGTATCATCCGCCACACCTCTCTTTTGCGTGTTCTGTCTAGTATTCCCTATGCTGTAATATAGTTTAGTTATCTCAATAACACTGTTATTTTACTGAGACCACACTGAAACTAAGTGAAAATAAGATGAAAATAAGATGAGAATAAGAAATATAAGATGAGATTAAGACGAGTTAAGAAAATATAAGACAAGATTAAGACAAGATTAAAACAAGATTAAGACAAGATTAAGACAAGTCAAGACGAGTTAAGAAATGGACTTGTCTTAGTCTGTCTTGACCATCAAGACAAATTAAGATGTGATTAAGACAAATTAAGACAGATTAGCCTTTTCCTGATGTTCAACAGCTCTAGCAGTTGCAGGGGGCTCTCAAATGTCTTGAAAATATTCATGCACCTTCCTTGGCATGTAGTCTAGATGCCAGAATATTTTCAAGAATTTACCAACCATAGCCTGGAGCTAATCAAAGCAATTGCTATGAGAATCCCAATCAGGCAATTGCAAGATAGCTTGGCTCTCAAGCTCCAGGCTACTGTTCATAATTCATGGAAATATTTTTGTACTTAGATTACATGTTAAGGAAGGTGCATGAATATTTTCAAAACATTTGAGAGCCTCCTGCAACTGCTAGAGCTGTTGCACACGTAAAAATACTCTAAATAGGCTGAAAATGCCAATTTTGAGATCAGGCAATTGGGCAAATTTTATGCAGCCAACATCTCAGCGATACATTCACATTTATGGATAAAATTTACCAAGCAGATGTGAGGATATACACAGGTACTAATTCACTGTAAGACAGAACTCAGTTGTGTATGCGGGGTGTGTTACGCTAAATATATTCACCTGTAAGACAGAACTACAGAGGTGAATGTAAGTAATGAGATAACATCATGGTAAACGGATATCATACCTCAGTCATGTATGCGGGGTGCGTTATGCTGAGGTATCAGTGCTACAAAACTTGCTTGTTTATACTATGTAGGTAAATGTAATGAGCCAAGTAAAAAGGATAAACTATGTGTGATAAAAGAAAACAGTGGAGTATACTAAATATACAGAAGTGAAACTAGGTGGAGTGGAAACAGCAGCCTGGGGAACCATTGCAGGAGGCTTGCTCCATGATCACCATTGGTAACAATTACTGGAATCTCTCCATATTCCAACACTTCCCCTCAATTCTCATGCAACCCTAGTTCTGCTGCGAAATGCTTTGCTTTTGCTGACGAGAGAGGCTTGGTGAGTGTGTCGGCAGTCATATCTTCGGTTGGGCAATAGACCAGTGTGAGTGTGCCGTTGTCGATGATCCAACAGATAAAATGAAAGTGTATGTCGATGTGCTTAGTGTGCGCATGATATTGGTGGTCTTTTGTGAGGGCTATCACGGATTGGTTGTTGCCGTAGAGTATGGTGGGTGTGGTGAGTTCTGCGAAGATCAGTGCAATGAAGGTGCGGAGCCACATGGCTTCCTTTGCAGC
This sequence comes from Hygrophorus pudorinus, assembly GCA_003314045.1. Classification (NCBI taxonomy): domain Eukaryota; kingdom Fungi; phylum Basidiomycota; class Agaricomycetes; order Agaricales; family Hygrophoraceae; genus Hygrophorus; species Hygrophorus pudorinus. The sequence goes on along the minus strand of QLPF01018333.1, from coordinate 13,161 downwards.
ATGGGTCGCTGCAATGTACTCAGCTTCAGTGGTGGATAGGACAATTATCTCCTGGCGCTTTGAGCTCCACAACACAGCACCTCCATCGATGAGGAACACATAGCCTGACATTGCATGGTGATCATTGTTCATGCTACTGTCAGCATCAGCATACCCTACAAGGGTCTGTTTCTTGCTGCTGAAAGTGAGTCTCCAATTGTGCATAGTTTTGAGATACCTTATGACATGTTTAACAGCCTCCCAATGCACTTGTCCCGGTTTTTCAAGGAAATGCGACAGGGCCGTGACAATGTAGGAACATCAGGACGAGTCCCAACCGCTGCATACATGATGGATCCCATGGCTTTGCAATACGGGATGTCACACATATCAGCATGTTCACAGGGGGTGACAGGGGATTGGGAAGAAGTAAGGCATATGTTGGGCTCCATCAGAGATCAGATGGGTTTGGCATCCTCAAGGTTGAAGTGCCTGATGACGGAATCTATGTAGGACGTCTGGGACATCGTCAGCGTGTGTGTTTCTCGGTCGTGTCTGATTTCTATGCCCAATAGCCAATGGATTTCTCCCATGTCAGTTATCTGAAGTGTGTCGCCGAGCCTCCTTTTTACCTCATGCATGAGTACCATCGAGTTGGTGACAAGTGTGAGGTTGTCTACATGAGCGACAATGACAATGAGCTTGGTGCTGGAGTTCTGGTAGAAGACAACATGGTCGACTTTGCATTGCGCTAACCTAAATAGATTTTTTAGCACACAATAGCAGCCGCTCTGCTTGAGTCTGTAGAGAGGTTTCTTGAGTAATAAGACAGAGTGTTCGCAGCCGGGTATGGAGTAACCGGGAGGTTGGTGCATGTAGATGACCTCATCCTTGGTGAGTTCACCGTTTAGGTAGGCGCTCTTGATGTCAACTTGGTGGATTTTGAGATCCAGGCGCACAGCCATGGCAAGGACAGTCCGGATGGACACCAGCTTCGCTACAGAGCGAACATGTCGAAATAATTGACTCCGGGGACCTGTGAGAATCCTTGAGCGACTAACCTCGCCTTGTAGTGTTCTACCTCCCCAATCACATTCTTTTTTACTCTGAATACCCACTTACTCCCAACCACATTAACTCCCTTCGGCGTGTCAACTACCTCCCATGTCCCCAGCTTCTCAAGCGTATCCAACTCCTCATAAATCACCCTCTCCCATTGTCCCCACTCCGGTCTTTTCCTTGCTTTTCCTAGCGTCCATGGTTCCAAAACTTCAGCAGCTACCATTGCGGTGATGAAGGAGGTAAGCTCAGCTTGTTTGTTTGGCCGGTGGCTGAACCTTTGCCTTCCTGTATGTCACGGACAGATGTACTGGGTAGGTTTTCGAATTTGTTGTTCACGTTGGGGTTCCTTGGGCGGTGGTAAGAAATCGTCGATGGGAGGCGGGGTAGAGGGCAAGTCTGGGGTATCTGGGGCAGAAGGTATGTGAGTTTTTACTGTCTCACGATCATTATCTTGATCAAGATCTTGATCAAGATCTGTGCCCTCCCTCTCAAAACTTACAGTCTGCGGCGCCATATCAACATTCCGCTTGACAGAAACGGCACACCGGGTAGGCCAATAGACACGATGACCTTTTCTCTGAGTATCAAAGCCCACCCAACAGCCCAATTTGGCACGGCTGTCAAGCTTTGTCCCGGATGCATTGTGCACGCTAATGCGACAACCCCACTCCGGCAACCCACACAAGTTTGGCTTGTTGCTGGTGACAGCTTTGAAGGAGGTCATACCACCTAGCACCTTTGTAGAGGTGCAATTTTTAAACCACACAGTGTGTTTCAACGCTTCTCCCCACAGAAACTTTGGTAGGCCGCTAGAATGCAGCATTGCCCGGACTTTTTCGAATAGAGTTTGGTTAAAGCATTTCAAGATGCCGGCTTCTTGGTGTGTGTCATGCACTAAGAGTTTCTGGCGGGTACCTTTGTGTTCTAGGTGAGCGACAAAGTCATTGCCCATGTATTCCCTGCCACGGTCAGTGTTGAGGGCCTTTATTTTAGCATTGTGCTGAGTCTCAACAGTTGCTTCATATTTATAGTAGGCCTTCAGCTGGTCAGACTTGTGTTATAGGAGGTACACATAGGTGTCCCTGGTGCAGTCGTCGGTGTACATAATGACATAGCGATAGCCGCCAGGAGACTGGATTGGTGCAGGGCCCCAGAGGTCTGAGTGGACCTCTTCGCCATATGACATGGCATGCTGACCTTCCTGTTCCTTTGGTACAGGCTTGTGTGTTGTCTTTGCCTGTGCACAAGACTTGCAAAAGGTCTGGCTGGGGGTAGTAAGATTGAGTTGGACATTGTCAACAAGGCCTTTTGCGACAAGGTGCTTTACTGTGGACACAGTGATGTGGCCCATACGACGGTGCAGTTCATCTATGGTGAGCGTTTCAGGCGCTACCACAGCGTTAGCACTTAGATCATCAGGCTGATGTATGACATGATATAGGGATTTAGTTTTGGGGATGTGGCCAATCGCACAGCTGCTTCCATCAGATATGTGCAGATGTGCGCCTCCAAACATTGCAATGTAGCCTGCATTGTCAATGTAGCCAATTGATATAAGAGTGAAGCCCACCTTGGAGGAGTAGAGAACGTCGGTGAGTCTGAGTTTCGACAAGTAGGTGCTGTTGGGGACTATTACTAACATCTCTCCTATACCTGTTGTGGAGAAATTTTGCTGGTTTGCAGCGTTTATAGGTCACGGGGGTGTTTGATGGAAAGTGATGAAGTCATTTCAGTATGGGGAGAGATGTTGTGTTGTGCCGGAGTCGTAAAGCTCCATGCAAGAATGGGGGGATACAAGGTGGGTGTTTGATACAGCCACTAGGTTGAATGATGTATAACATTCATTCACTACAGCTTCCACCTTGTCCTCAGCACTGATAACATCTGTCATGGCTAGCCCCTGGCCGCAGCTGGGCTTGTCCTCAGAATCAGTCATCTCAAAGATGTCTGGCATAGCTCCACAGTCAGAGGTAGCGTCCAAATCAGTCTCATCATCGTCTGTGGCTGGCACAAGATCAGGCATGCTGGGGTGAGATGTGTCGGTCTCATACCTGGCATCCTCAAATAGGTCATGGTGATCGAAGGTGGCCCAAATGCCATCCTTGTTGGAGTCAACAGATGCGTTCACTGAGTCGGCTACTTTCGGTTTGGGTTTCGATTTACTGTCTTTTTGATCAGCGTCTTTAGCAGGTTTGTTGGCCTTTGATGAATTTTTGTCATCCGGTTTCAGGCTTGGACAATTGTCCGCCCTATGACCTTTACTGCCACAAGTCTAACACACCCCCTTGGGTTTTTGGTTCATGTGATCACCCTTTCCTTGTTGCCCACTTTGCTGGTTGCCTGTCGCGGCATTTTTACCCTTTCAGTTGTCCTGGAGGGCTGAAAACGCAACGTCCTTGGCTTTATCTTTGGACTTTTTGCTGTGGGATAGCTTATGGCGATTGTATTCTTGGAGAAGGTAGAATGTAAGGGTGTCAGTATCAAGGGATTTGCCGACGAGATGCGCGGCAGCGGATAGGTGTGAAACATAGGAGGAATAACCAGCTGGAAGTGAGTTGGTTATAATTGATGCATGTTCGGCATCATTGATTGTGACACCTGCAGCGCACAAGTCCTCCCATATTGTAGACAACTTGTCTAGATGCGTGTGGAGATTGCCTCGGTCCAGACAACGAAGCGTTTGGAACTGCACATGTAAGTCGGATTGGACTAGGGAGGTTTTGGACTCATATTCTGTAGTGATCATCTTCCACATCTCGGCAACAGTGCTTTTGTGGAGGATTTTGCAGAGGGTAGAGTCCGGAATGTGTTGTGCAAGTAGGTTGTGGGCCTTCCTTTCGTTCTTGTGCCATTTTGCGACCTGATTGTCAAAGTCCGCAGGCTTTGGATTGTTAGGTTTTATAATAGGCTAGCTTCTCATGTGTGCATTGCCCCTCTAGTTCACCATCTGACGCTAAATAACTCTCTTTCTAGTGGGGGGGGGGGGGGTGCCGATAGTCCTGAGAGTGCAGACAGCTCTCACCCTATGCAATCAACTGAGGACATCAGCTCAATACAAGGTGACAAGCATGAGTACAGAGTAATGTACTGTTACAACCGCAAGGTCGAATGGTGAAGAAGGATGGCTCTTGATCAGCCACTACGCAGCACCCCGACTGGGACCCCAGAAGCAATACAGGTGGCAATTGTACAGGATGACACGATCAATGACGATGGAGGCAATATACACTCCTTACAAAGTCTATTACACAGGATTCAGGCCCCCAAGACCGCAACCACTGTGAATTACACAGTCCCACAAGCTCGGATTACGCAGGCAAAACATCTCATCAGCAACATCGTTGCTCACACGTGCAGGATGAACAGATTCGAGCAGATTCAGCGGGAGATGGCTCAGTTGAGACAGGACATGGGTATCATGATGGAGTACATGGTTAAAGTTATCGAGACTACAAAAAACAAGCCAGATAGTGTTCCTAAACGACACTGCGTGGAAAGAGGGGGTGCCACATCAGCACCAAATGAATCACACCACAAGACAGCAACAGCAAAATGGGACGCCGGGGGATCAGTGATGGATGGCGAGGCAACACAGCCTGCTCCGTCGCCCACTAGTTCACCTACAAGCTTAGCGGACACAGCTTACGCGTCACACAGGGAGGAGGACGAGAGGATATCTAAAAACAAAAATGTGTGCACCCTGGGTGCACATTCAACGCAGTACAGGATGACAGCTGCGCTGAAGCCGAAGCTGCCCGGAACGCTGCCTCAAGTCACACAGAAAGCAATTACGGGGACATCACACTTTATGTGTACATGCAATAGCATGAACACCTCAGCGGCAAACGGTAGCCCGGTGGGTAGGGCTATAGCAAGGACGAAGGAGGGAGGTTCCACTCCGTCACGGGTGATTGTGCGGTCCATGGACCGAGACAAGCCAGTCGATACTCGGATGATACCTGCAGAGATACAGGATGCCGTGAATGAACAGCTCCAGGCACACAGTCTGGGAGCTAGGATCTGCGGAGCTGAATTCACAAGGCGAGGACAGATAGTGCTCACCCCATGGTCCCCCACGACAGTAGCACATCTCTTGGAGTGTGCATCACTCTACTTAACGGCGATAGGCCCAGATGAGACTGGGAGGGGTCTGATAGCAGAAAACGACACCAAGTGGGGATGGTACGTGCTGTCAGGCGTGTCCGTCCCGGCAGTGATTACAGCACCATTGTGTGTCAAAAGGGAGGGACTAGGGCTGAGGATCCAGCAGGAAGTGGAGGAGGAGTACCCTGCCCTGAAAGGGCAGATACACTTGGTACAGACTATGCAGCCTGAGAGGGAGATTGTGTCGGGCCCATGGACTGGGGATATGTCGGTGCTAGTAGCTATTGAGGGCAACGGAGGGGAGCTGGCAGGAAGGGGGAGCCTATATTTGTCCAGTCAGAGATACAGAGTCACGAAGTATTGCCCAAGGCAGACACACCACAGGGTTGGGGGGGCAAGAAGAGGGGGGAGCATGCACGTGTGCGATGTCTCAATACCGCGGGTGCACATGCAAATAGCATATACATGGTCAGTTCTTTCTCTCAGTTTGTTTTGGGTTTGGGCTCCCGCTCAGAGGGGTTCTCTGAAGTTGGGTGATAAGAGACTTTGTAGTTTATATTTGCATGACCCTCTGTGCTGTATACCCTACCATATGGCAATGCCACCATGGGGTCTAAATGGAAAAAAA